>JAKWBO010001588.1:0-12200 GCA_034336685.1 Luscinia luscinia
AAAGGCTCGGCCCGCGTGTCATTACAGCAGCTAAGCTGGTTCTGGCATATCCTGCTTCATACCACTAGTCCCTGACAACCGGTATTCTGTGCAGAGCACCTCAGTGCAGTGTGGTTTCCTTAATGGCGGTTTGTAGCAAGAAGCGATTTCTGGCTGAGGGAGGTGAAGTGCCGTCTACCCCTCTCACAGAACACTCTGCTGGGAAGTTCTGCTACTGCCAAAACACGCCTGGCATGTGCACTTTTCTTCTAAAACCTCTCTACCATAGCAATATTCTCTGCTTCTTGAAAGCATACCATACACTCTTTCCACTATGCATAGCGAAGAGCACTGCAGTGCACCTAAAGCTAAAGCAAAAGTGTGCACAGCACACCACAGATCTCACTTTGCACTACACCTAGAAATGGCTTCTCTGCATCACTGATATCTAGCACAGAAATCTGCACGACGAATAACTATGTTGTAGCTAAGCTGGTTCTGGCATATCCTGCTTCATACCACTAGTCCCTGACAACCGGTGTTCTGTGCAGAGCACCTCAGTGCAGTGTGGTTTCCTTAATGGCGGTTTGTAGCAAGAAGCGATTTCAGGCTGAGGGAGGTGAAGTGCCGTCTACCCCTCTCACAGAACACTCTGCTGGGAAGTTCTGCTACTGCCAAAACACGCCTGGCATGTGCACTTTTCTTCTAAAACCTCTCTACCATAGCAATATTCTCTGCTTCTTGAAAGCATACCATACACTCTTTCCACTATGCATAGCGAAGAGCACTGCAGTGCACCTAAAGCTAAGCGAAAGTGTGCACAGCACACCACAGATCTCACTTTGCACTACACCTAGAAATGGCTTCTCTGCATCACTGATATCTAGCACAGAAATCTGCACGACGAATAACTATGTTGTAGCTAAGCTGGTTCTGGCATATCCTGCTTCATACCACTAGTCCCTGACAACCGGTGTTCTGTGCAGAGCACCTCAGTGCAGTGTGGTTTCCTTAATGGCGGTTTGTAGCAAGAAGCGATTTCAGGCTGAGGGAGGTGAAGTGCCGTCTACCCCTCTCACAGAACACTCTGCTGGGAAGTTCTGCTACTGCCAAAACACGCCTGGCATGTGCACTTTTCTTCTAAAACCTCTCTACCATAGCAATATTCTCTGCTTCTTGAAAGCATACCATACACTCTTTCCACTATGCATAGCGAAGAGCACTGCAGTGCACCTAAAGCTAAAGCGAAAGTGTGCACAGCACACCACAGATCTCACTTTGCACTACACCTAGAAATGGCTTCTCTGCATCACTGATATCTAGCACAGAAATCTGCACGACGAATAACTATGTTGTAGCTAAGCTGGTTCTGGCATATCCTGCTTCATACCACTAGTCCCTGACAACCGGTGTTCTGTGCAGAGCACCTCAGTGCAGTGTGGTTTCCTTAATGGCGGTTTGTAGCAAGAAGCGATTTCAGGCTGAGGGAGGTGAAGTGCCGTCTCACCCCTCTCACAGAACACTCTGCTGGGAAGTTCTGCTACTGCCAAACACGCCTGGCATGTGCACTTTTCTTCTAAAACCTCTCTACCATAGCAATATTCTCTGCTTCTTGAAAGCATACCATACACTCTTTCCACTATGCATAGCGAAGAGCACTGCAGTGCACCTAAAGTTAAAGCGAAAGTGTGCACAGCACACCACAGATCTCACTTTGCACCACACCTAGAAATGGCTTCTCTGCATCACTGATATCTAGCACAGAAATCTGCACGACGAATAACTATGTTGTAGCTAAGCTGGTTCTGGCATATCCTGCTTCATACCACTAGTCCCTGACAACCGGTGTTCTGTGCAGAGCACCTCAGTGCAGTGTGGTTTCCTTAATGGCGGTTTGTAGCAAGAAGCGATTTCAGGCTGAGGGAGGTGAAGTGCCGTCTACCCCTCTCACAGAACACTCTGCTGGGAAGTTCTGCTACTGCCAAAACACGCCTGGCATGTGCACTTTTCTTCTAAAACCTCTCTACCATAGCAATATTCTCTGCTTCTTGAAAGCATACCATACACTCTTTCCACTATGCATAGCGAAGAGCACTGCAGTGCACCTAAAGCTGAAGCGTAAAGTGTGCACAGCACACCACAGATCTCACTTTGCACTACACCTAGAAATGGCTTCTCTGCATCACTGATATCTAGCACAGAAATCTGCACGACGAATAACTATGTTGTAGCTAAGCTGGTTCTGGCATATCCTGCTTCATACCACTAGTCCCTGACAACCGGTGTTCTGTGCAGAGCACCTCAGTGCAGTGTGGTTTCCTTAATGGCGGTTTGTAGCAAGAAGCGATTTCAGGCTGAGGGAGGTGAAGTGCCGTCTCACCCCTCTCACAGAACACTCTGCTGGGAAGTTCTGCTACTGCCAAAACACGCCTGGCATGTGCACTTTTCTTCTAAAACCTCTCTACCATAGCAATATTCTCTGCTTCTTGAAAGCATACCATACACTCTTTCCACTATGCATAGCGAAGAGCACTGCAGTGCACCTAAAGCTAAAGCGAAAGTGTGCACAGCACACCACAGATCTCACTTTGCACTACACCTAGAAATGGCTTCTCTGCATCACTGATATCTAGCACAGAAATCTGCACGACGAATAACTATGTTGTAGCTAAGCTGGTTCTGGCATATCCTGCTTCATACCACTAGTCCCTGACAACCGGTGTTCTGTGCAGAGCACCTCAGTGCAGTGTGGTTTCCTTAATGGCGGTTTGTAGCAAGAAGCGATTTCAGGCTGAGGGAGGTGAAGTGCCGTCTCACCCCTCTCACAGAACACTCTGCTGGGAAGTTCTGCTACTGCCAAAACACGCCTGGCATGTGCACTTTTCTTCTAAAACCTCTCTACCATAGCAATATTCTCTGCTTCTTGAAAGCATACCATACACTCTTTCCACTATGCATAGCGAAGAGCACTGCAGTGCACCTAAAGCTGAAGCGAAAGTGTGCACAGCACACCACAGATCTCACTTTGCACTACACCTAGAAATGGCTTCTCTGCATCACTGATATCTAGCACAGAAATCTGCACGACGAATAACTATGTTGTAGCTAAGCTGGTTCTGGCATATCCTGCTTCATACCACTAGTCCCTGACAACCGGTGTTCTGTGCAGAGCACCTCAGTGCAGTGTGGTTTCCTTAATGGCGGTTTGTAGCAAGAAGCGATTTCAGGCTGAGGGAGGTGAAGTGCCGTCTACCCCTCTCACAGAACACTCTGCTGGGAAGTTCTGCTACTGCCAAAACACGCCTGGCATGTGCACTTTTCTTCTAAAACCTCTCTACCATAGCAATATTCTCTGCTTCTTGAAAGCATACCATACACTCTTTCCACTATGCATAGCGAAGAGCACTGCAGTGCACCTAAAGCTAAAGCGAAAGTGTGCACAGCACACCACAGATCTCACTTTGCACTACACCTAGAAATGGCTTCTCTGCATCACTGATATCTAGCACAGAAATCTGCACGACGAATAACTATGTTGTAGCTAAGCTGGTTCTGGCATATCCTGCTTCATACCACTAGTCCCTGACAACCGGTGTTCTGTGCAGAGCACCTCAGTGCAGTGTGGTTTCCTTAATGGCGGTTTGTAGCAAGAAGCGATTTCAGGCTGAGGGAGGTGAAGTGCCGTCTCACCCCTCTCACAGAACACTCTGCTGGGAAGTTCTGCTACTGCCAAAACACGCCTGGCATGTGCACTTTTCTTCTAAAACCTCTCTACCATAGCAATATTCTCTGCTTCTTGAAAGCATACCATACACTCTTTCCACTATGCATAGCGAAGAGCACTGCAGTGCACCTAAAGCTGAAGCGAAAGTGTGCACAGCACACCACAGATCTCACTTTGCACTACACCTAGAAATGGCTTCTCTGCATCACTGATATCTAGCACAGAAATCTGCACGACGAATAACTATGTTGTAGCTAAGCTGGTTCTGGCATATCCTGCTTCATACCACTAGTCCCTGACAACCGGTGTTCTGTGCAGAGCACCTCAGTGCAGTGTGGTTTCCTTAATGGCGGTTTGTAGCAAGAAGCGATTTCAGGCTGAGGGAGGTGAAGTGCCGTCTACCCCTCTCACAGAACACTCTGCTGGGAAGTTCTGCTACTGCCAAAACACGCCTGGCATGTGCACTTTTCTTCCAAAACCTCTCTACCATAGCAATATTCTCTGCTTCTTGAAAGCATACCATACACTCTTTCCACTATGCATAGCGAAGAGCACTGCAGTGCACCTAAAGCTGAAGCGAAAGTGTGCACAGCACACCACAGATCTCACTTTGCACTACACCTAGAAATGGCTTCTCTGCATCACTGATATCTAGCACAGAAATCTGCACGACGAATAACTATGTTGTAGCTAAGCTGGTTCTGGCATATCCTGCTTCATACCACTAGTCCCTGACAACCGGTGTTCTGTGCAGAGCACCTCAGTGCAGTGTGGTTTCCTTAATGGCGGTTTGTAGCAAGAAGCGATTTCAGGCTGAGGGAGGTGAAGTGCCGTCTACCCCTCTCACAGAACACTCTGCTGGGAAGTTCTGCTACTGCCAAAACACGCCTGGCATGTGCACTTTTCTTCTAAAACCTCTCTACCATAGCAATATTCTCTGCTTCTTGAAAGCATACCATACACTCTTTCCACTATGCATAGCGAAGAGCACTGCAGTGCACCTAAAGCTAAAGCGAAAGTGTGCACAGCACACCACAGATCTCACTTTGCACTACACCTAGAAATGGCTTCTCTGCATCACTGATATCTAGCACAGAAATCTGCACGACGAATAACTATGTTGTAGCTAAGCTGGTTCTGGCATATCCTGCTTCATACCACTAGTCCCTGACAACCGGTGTTCTGTGCAGAGCACCTCAGTGCAGTGTGGTTTCCTTAATGGCGGTTTGTAGCAAGAAGCGATTTCAGGCTGAGGGAGGTGAAGTGCCGTCTACCCCTCTCACAGAACACTCTGCTGGGAAGTTCTGCTACTGCCAAAACACGCCTGGCATGTGCACTTTTCTTCTAAAACCTCTCTACCATAGCAATATTCTCTGCTTCTTGAAAGCATACCATACACTCTTTCCACTATGCATAGCGAAGAGCACTGCAGTGCACCTAAAGCTAAAGCGAAAGTGTGCACAGCACACCACAGATCTCACTTTGCACTACACCTAGAAATGGCTTCTCTGCATCACTGATATCTAGCACAGAAATCTGCACGACGAATAACTATGTTGTAGCTAAGCTGGTTCTGGCATATCCTGCTTCATACCACTAGTCCCTGACAACCGGTGTTCTGTGCAGAGCACCTCAGTGCAGTGTGGTTTCCTTAATGGCGGTTTGTAGCAAGAAGCGATTTCAGGCTGAGGGAGGTGAAGTGCCGTCTACCCCTCTCACAGAACACTCTGCTGGGAAGTTCTGCTACTGCCAAAACACGCCTGGCATGTGCACTTTTCTTCTAAAACCTCTCTACCATAGCAATATTCTCTGCTTCTTGAAAGCATACCATACACTCTTTCCACTATGCATAGCGAAGAGCACTGCAGTGCACCTAAAGCTAAAGCGAAAGTGTGCACAGCACACCACAGATCTCACTTTGCACTACACCTAGAAATGGCTTCTCTGCATCACTGATATCTAGCACAGAAATCTGCACGACGAATAACTATGTTGTAGCTAAGCTGGTTCTGGCATATCCTGCTTCATACCACTAGTCCCTGACAACCGGTGTTCTGTGCAGAGCACCTCAGTGCAGTGTGGTTTCCTTAATGGCGGTTTGTAGCAAGAAGCGATTTCAGGCTGAGGGAGGTGAAGTGCCGTCTCACCCCTCTCACAGAACACTCTGCTGGGAAGTTCTGCTACTGCCAAAACACGCCTGGCATGTGCACTTTTCTTCTAAAACCTCTCTACCATAGCAATATTCTCTGCTTCTTGAAAGCATACCATACACTCTTTCCACTATGCATAGCGAAGAGCACTGCAGTGCACCTAAAGCTAAAGCGAAAGTGTGCACAGCACACCACAGATCTCACTTTGCACTACACCTAGAAATGGCTTCTCTGCATCACTGATATCTAGCACAGAAATCTGCACGACGAATAACTATGTTGTAGCTAAGCTGGTTCTGGCATATCCTGCTTCATACCACTAGTCCCTGACAACCGGTGTTCTGTGCAGAGCACCTCAGTGCAGTGTGGTTTCCTTAATGGCGGTTTGTAGCAAGAAGCGATTTCAGGCTGAGGGAGGTGAAGTGCCGTCTACCCCTCTCACAGAACACTCTGCTGGGAAGTTCTGCTACTGCCAAAACACGCCTGGCATGTGCACTTTTCTTCTAAAACCTCTCTACCATAGCAATATTCTCTGCTTCTTGAAAGCATACCATACACTCTTTCCACTATGCATAGCGAAGAGCACTGCAGTGCACCTAAAGCTGAAGCGAAAGTGTGCACAGCACACCACAGATCTCACTTTGCACTACACCTAGAAATGGCTTCTCTGCATCACTGATATCTAGCACAGAAATCTGCACGACGAATAACTATGTTGTAGCTAAGCTGGTTCTGGCATATCCTGCTTCATACCACTAGTCCCTGACAACCGGTGTTCTGTGCAGAGCACCTCAGTGCAGTGTGGTTTCCTTAATGGCGGTTTGTAGCAAGAAGCGATTTCAGGCTGAGGGAGGTGAAGTGCCGTCTACCCCTCTCACAGAACACTCTGCTGGGAAGTTCTGCTACTGCCAAAACACGCCTGGCATGTGCACTTTTCTTCTAAAACCTCTCTACCATAGCAATATTCTCTGCTTCTTGAAAGCATACCATACACTCTTTCCACTATGCATAGCGAAGAGCACTGCAGTGCACCTAAAGCTAAAGCGAAAGTGTGCACAGCACACCACAGATCTCACTTTGCACTACACCTAGAAATGGCTTCTCTGCATCACTGATATCTAGCACAGAAATCTGCACGACGAATAACTATGTTGTAGCTAAGCTGGTTCTGGCATATCCTGCTTCATACCACTAGTCCCTGACAACCGGTGTTCTGTGCAGAGCACCTCAGTGCAGTGTGGTTTCCTTAATGGCGGTTTGTAGCAAGAAGCGATTTCAGGCTGAGGGAGGTGAAGTGCCGTCTACCCCTCTCACAGAACACTCTGCTGGGAAGTTCTGCTACTGCCAAAACACGCCTGGCATGTGCACTTTTCTTCTAAAACCTCTCTACCATAGCAATATTCTCTGCTTCTTGAAAGCATACCATACACTCTTTCCACTATGCATAGCGAAGAGCACTGCAGTGCACCTAAAGCTAAAGCGAAAGTGTGCACAGCACACCACAGATCTCACTTTGCACTACACCTAGAAATGGCTTCTCTGCATCACTGATATCTAGCACAGAAATCTGCACGACGAATAACTATGTTGTAGCTAAGCTGGTTCTGGCATATCCTGCTTCATACCACTAGTCCCTGACAACCGGTGTTCTGTGCAGAGCACCTCAGTGCAGTGTGGTTTCCTTAATGGCGGTTTGTAGCAAGAAGCGATTTCAGGCTGAGGGAGGTGAAGTGCCGTCTACCCCTCTCACAGAACACTCTGCTGGGAAGTTCTGCTACTGCCAAAACACGCCTGGCATGTGCACTTTTCTTCTAAAACCTCTCTACCATAGCAATATTCTCTGCTTCTTGAAAGCATACCATACACTCTTTCCACTATGCATAGCGAAGAGCACTGCAGTGCACCTAAAGCTAAAGCGAAAGTGTGCACAGCACACCACAGATCTCACTTTGCACTACACCTAGAAATGGCTTCTCTGCATCACTGATATCTAGCACAGAAATCTGCACGACGAATAACTATGTTGTAGCTAAGCTGGTTCTGGCATATCCTGCTTCATACCACTAGTCCCTGACAACCGGTGTTCTGTGCAGAGCACCTCAGTGCAGTGTGGTTTCCTTAATGGCGGTTTGTAGCAAGAAGCGATTTCAGGCTGAGGGAGGTGAAGTGCCGTCTACCCTCTCACAGAACACTCTGCTGGGAAGTTCTGCTACTGCCAAACACGCCTGGCATGTGCACTTTTCTTCTAAAACCTCTCTACCATAGCAATATTCTCTGCTTCTTGAAAGCATACCATACACTCTTTCCACTATGCATAGCGAAGAGCACTGCAGTGCACCTAAAGCTAAGCGAAAGTGTGCACAGCACACCACAGATCTCACTTTGCACTACACCTAGAAATGGCTTCTCTGCATCACTGATATCTAGCACAGAAATCTGCACGACGAATAACTATGTTGTAGCTAAGCTGGTTCTGGCATATCCTGCTTCATACCACTAGTCCCTGACAACCGGTGTTCTGTGCAGAGCACTTCAGTGCAGTGTGGTTTCCTTAATGGCGGTTTGTAGCAAGAAGCGATTTCAGGCTGAGGGAGGTGAAGTCGCCTTCTACCCTCTCACAGAACACTCTGCTGGAAGTTCTGCTACTGCCAAACACGCCTGGCATGTGCACTTTTCTTCTAAAACCTCTCTACCATAGCAATATTCTCTGCTTCTTGAAAGCATACCATACACTCTTTCCACTATGCATAGCGAAGAGCACTGCAGTGCACCTAAAGTTGTAAGCGAAAGTGTGCACAGCACACCACAGATCTCACTTTGCACTACACCTAGAAATGGCTTCTCTGCATCACTGATATCTAGCACAGAAATCTGCACGACGAATAACTATGTTGTAGCTAAGCTGGTTCTGGCATATCCTGCTTCATACCACTAGTCCCTGACAACCGGTGTTCTGTGCAGAGCACCTCAGTGCAGTGTGGTTTCCTTAATGGCGGTTTGTAGCAAGAAGCGATTTCAGGCTGAGGGAGGTGAAGTGCCGTCTACCCCTCTCACAGAACACTCTGCTGGGAAGTTCTGCTACTGCCAAAACACGCCTGGCATGTGCACTTTTCTTCTAAAACCTCTCTACCATAGCAATATTCTCTGCTTCTTGAAAGCATACCATACACTCTTTCCACTATGCATAGCGAAGAGCACTGCAGTGCACCTAAAGCTAAAGCGAAAGTGTGCACAGCACACCACAGATCTCACTTTGCACTACACCCTAGAAATGGCTTCTCTGCATCACTGATATCTAGCACAGAAATCTGCACGACGAATAACTATGTTGTAGCTAAGCTGGTTCTGGCATATCCTGCTTCATACCACTAGTCCCTGACAACCGGTGTTCTGTGCAGAGCACCTCAGTGCAGTGTGGTTTCCTTAATGGCGGTTTGTAGCAAGAAGCGATTTCAGGCTGAGGGAGGTGAAGTGCCGTCTCACCCCTCTCACAGAACACTCTGCTGGGAAGTTCTGCTACTGCCAAAACACGCCTGGCATGTGCACTTTCTTCTAAAACCTCTCTACCATAGCAATATTCTCTGCTTCTTGAAAGCATACCATACACTCTTTCCACTATGCATAGCGAAGAGCACTGCAGTGCACCTAAAGCTAAAGCGAAAGTGTGCACAGCACACCACAGATCTCACTTTGCACTACACCTAGAAATGGCTTCTCTGCATCACTGATATCTAGCACAGAAATCTGCACGACGAATAACTATGTTGTAGCTAAGCTGGTTCTGGCATATCCTGCTTCATACCACTAGTCCCTGACAACCGGTGTTCTGTGCAGAGCACCTCAGTGCAGTGTGGTTTCCTTAATGGCGGTTTGTAGCAAGAAGCGATTTCAGGCTGAGGGAGGTGAAGTGCCGTCTACCCCTCTCACAGAACACTCTGCTGGGAAGTTCTGCTACTGCCAAAACACGCCTGGCATGTGCACTTTTCTTCCAAAACCTCTCTACCATAGCAATATTCTCTGCTTCTTGAAAGCATACCATACACTCTTTCCACTATGCATAGCGAAGAGCACTGCAGTGCACCTAAAGCTAAAGCGAAAGTGTGCACAGCACACCACAGATCTCACTTTGCACTACACCTAGAAATGGCTTCTCTGCATCACTGATATCTAGCACAGAAATCTGCACGACGAATAACTATGTTGTAGCTAAGCTGGTTCTGGCATATCCTGCTTCATACCACTAGTCCCTGACAACCGGTGTTCTGTGCAGAGCACCTCAGTGCAGTGTGGTTTCCTTAATGGCGGTTTGTAGCAAGAAGCGATTTCAGGCTGAGGGAGGTGAAGTGCCGTCTACCCCTCTCACAGAACACTCTGCTGGGAAGTTCTGCTACTGCCAAAACACGCCTGGCATGTGCACTTTTCTTCTAAAACCTCTCTACCATAGCAATATTCTCTGCTTCTTGAAAGCATACCATACACTCTTTCCACTATGCATAGCGAAGAGCACTGCAGTGCACCTAAAGCTAAAGCGAAAGTGTGCACAGCACACCACAGATCTCACTTTGCACTACACCTAGAAATGGCTTCTCTGCATCACTGATATCTAGCACAGAAATCTGCACGACGAATAACTATGTTGTAGCTAAGCTGGTTCTGGCATATCCTGCTTCATACCACTAGTCCCTGACAACCGGTGTTCTGTGCAGAGCACCTCAGTGCAGTGTGGTTTCCTTAATGGCGGTTTGTAGCAAGAAGCGATTTCAGGCTGAGGGAGGTGAAGTGCCGTCTACCCCTCTCACAGAACACTCTGCTGGGAAGTTCTGCTACTGCCAAAACACGCCTGGCATGTGCACTTTTCTTCTAAAACCTCTCTACCATAGCAATATTCTCTGCTTCTTGAAAGCATACCATACACTCTTTCCACTATGCATAGCGAAGAGCACTGCAGTGCACCTAAAGCTAAAGCGAAAGTGTGCACAGCACACCACAGATCTCACTTTGCACTACACCTAGAAATGGCTTCTCTGCATCACTGATATCTAGCACAGAAATCTGCACGACGAATAACTATGTTGTAGCTAAGCTGGTTCTGGCATATCCTGCTTCATACCACTAGTCCCTGACAACCGGTGTTCTGTGCAGAGCACCTCAGTGCAGTGTGGTTTCCTTAATGGCGGTTTGTAGCAAGAAGCGATTTCAGGCTGAGGGAGGTGAAGTGCCGTCTCACCCCTCTCACAGAACACTCTGCTGGGAAGTTCTGCTACTGCCAAAACACGCCTGGCATGTGCACTTTTCTTCTAAAACCTCTCTACCATAGCAATATTCTCTGCTTCTTGAAAGCATACCATACACTCTTTCCACTATGCATAGCGAAGAGCACTGCAGTGCACCTAAAGCTAAAGCGAAAGTGTGCACAGCACACCACAGATCTCACTTTGCACTACACCTAGAAATGGCTTCTCTGCATCACTGATATTCAGCACAGAAATCTGCACGACGAATAACTATGTTGTAGCTAAGCTGGTTCTGGCATATCCTGCTTCATACCACTAGTCCCTGACAACCGGTGTTCTGTGCAGAGCACCTCAGTGCAGTGTGGTTTCCTTAATGGCGGTTTGTAGCAAGAAGCGATTTCAGGCTGAGGGAGGTGAAGTGCCGTTCTACCCCTCTCACAGAACACTCTGCTGGGAAGTTCTGCTACTGCCAAAACACGCCTGGCATGTGCACTTTTCTTCTAAAACCTCTCTACCATAGCAATATTCTCTGCTTCTTGAAAGCATACCATACACTCTTTCCACTATGCATAGCGAAGAGCACTGCAGTGCACCTAAAGCTAAAGCGAAAGTGTGCACAGCACACCACAGATCTCACTTTGCACTACACCTAGAAATGGCTTCTCTGCATCACTGATATCTAGCACAGAAATCTGCACGACGAATAACTATGTTGTAGCTAAGCTGGTTCTGGCATATCCTGCTTCATACCACTAGTCCCTGACAACCGGTGTTCTGTGCAGAGCACCTCAGTGCAGTGTGGTTTCTTTAATGGCGGTTTGTAGCAAGAAGCGATTTCAGGCTGAGGGAGGTGAAGTGCCGTCTCACTCCCTCTCACAGAACACTCTGCTGGGAAGTTCTGCTACTGCCAAAACACGCCTGGCATGTGCACTTTTCTTCTAAAACCTCTCTACCATAGCAATATTCTCTGCTTCTTGAAAGCATACCATACACTCTTTCCACTATGCATAGCGAAGAGCACTGCAGTGCACCTAAAGCTAAAGCGAAAGTGTGCACAGCACACCACAGATCTCACTTTGCACTACACCTAGAAATGGCTTCTCTGCATCACTG
>JAKWBO010001589.1:0-12179 GCA_034336685.1 Luscinia luscinia
ACCCCAAAATCCATCCCAAAATCCATCACAGGTATCATAAAATCCATCCCAGGTATCACAAAATCCATCCCAGGTACCCCAAAATCCATCCCAGGTATCACAAAATCCATCCCAAAACCACCCAGGTGTTCTCTGGGGAATTCCAGCCGGGCCTGAAGGGGTTAAATGGGGTTGGGATCCCCAAAATCCATCCCAGGGACCCCAAAATCCATCCCAGGGACCCCAAAATCCATCCCAGGTATCACAAAATCCATCCCAGGTATCACAAAATCCATCCCAAAAACCACCCAGGTGTTCTCTGGGGAACTCCAGCCGGGCCTGAAGGGGTTAACGGGTGGGAGCATCTCAGGTGAGTCCCAGGGACCCCAAAATCCATCCCAGGAACCCCAAAATCCATCCCAAAACCAACCAGGTATCACAAAATCCATCCCAGGAACCCCAAAATCCATCCCAAAAACCACCCAGGTGTTCTCTGAGGAACTCCAGCCGGGCCTGAAGGGGTTAACGGGTGGGAGCATCTCAGGTGAGTCCCAGGGACCCCAAAATCCATCCCAAAATCCATCCCAGGTATCACAAAATCCATCCCAGGGACCCCAAAATCCATCCCAAAATCCATCCCAGGTATCACAAAATCCATCCCAGGTGAGCCCCAGGTGTGAGAAAACACCTGGAGCTGCTCCCTGAGGAACTCCAGCCGGGCCTGAAGGGGTTAATGGGGTTGGGATCCCCAAAATCCATCCCAGGGACCCCAAAATCCATCCCAGGGACCCCAAAATCCATCCCAAAACCATCCAGGTATCACAAAATCCATCCCAGGTATCACAAAATCCATCTCAGGGACTCCAAAATCCATCCCAAAAACCACCCAGGTATCACAAAATCCATCCCAGGGACCCCAAAATCCATCCCAAAAATCACCTAGGTACCCCAAAATCCATCCCAGGTATCACAAAATCCATCCCAGGGACCCCAAAACCCCAAAATCCCCCAGGTGACCCCCCAGGTGACCCTCAAAACCCCAAAAATCCCTAAGGTGACCCCAAAATCCCTAAATCCCCTCAGGTGACCCCAAAACCCCCAAAATCCCAAAACCGTCCCCAGGTGACCCCAAAATCCCCCAGGTGACCCAAAATCCCCCAGGTGACCTCAGGTACCCCAAAATTCCCCAGATACCCCAAAATTCCCCACAGGTGACCCCAGGTGACCCCAAACCCCCAAAACCTCCCCAAGTGATCCCCAGGTGACCCCAAAACCCCAAAACCTCCCCAAGGTGACCCCAAAACCCCCAAAATCCCAAAACCGCCCCTAGGTGACCCCAAAACCCCTCAGGTGACCCCAGGTGACCCTAAAATTCCCCAGGTACCCCAAAATTCTCCACTGGTGACTCCAGGTGACCCCAAAATCCCCAAATCCCCCAGGTGACGCCCAGGTGACCCCAAAATCCCAAAATCCCCTCAGGTGACCCCAAAACCCCAAAAATCCCAAAACCGCCCCCAGATGACCCTAAAATCCCTCACAGGTGACCCAAAACCCCAAAAATCCCCAGGTACCCCAAACCCAAAGATCCTCCAGGTGACCCCAAAACTTCCCCAGGTGACCCCAAAACCCCAAAATCCCAAAATCCCCCAGGTAACCCCAAATTTCCTCCAGGTGACCCCAAAAACCCCAAAATCCCAAAATCCCCCAGGTAACCTCCAAAACTTTCCCCAGGTGACCCCAAAACCCCAAAATCCAAAATTCCTCAGGTGACCCTAAATTTCCTCCAGGTGACCCCAAAACCCCAAAAATCCCAAAAATCCCTCAAGTGACCCCAAAATCCCCCAGGTGACCCCAAATTCCCCCTCAAGTGACCCCAAATTTCCTCCAGGTGACCCCAAAACCCCAAAATCCCAAAATCCCCTCAGGTGACCCCAAAATCCCCTCAGGTGACCCCAAATTTCCCCAGGTGACCCCAAAACCCCAAAATCTCCAAATCCCCCAGGTGACCCCAAAATTCCCCCAGGTGACCTAAAAACCCCAGGTGACCCCAAAACCCCAAAATCCCAAAATCCCCAGGTAACCCCAAATTTCCTCCAGGTGACCCCAAAACCCCCAAAAATCCCAAAATCCCCTCAGGTGATCCCAAAATCTCCCCAGGTGACCCCAAAACCCCAAAAATCCCCCCCAAATTTCCCCAGGTGACCCCAAAATCCCCTCAGGTGACCCCAAATTCCTCCAGGTGACCTCAAAACCCCAAAAGTCCCAAAATCCCTCAGGTGACCCCAAATTCCTCCAGGTGACCCCAAAACCCCAAAACCCAAAATCCCCTCAGGTGACCCCAAATTTCCCCAGGTGACCCCAAAACCCCAAAATCCCAAAATCCCCTCAGGTGACACCAAAATCCACCTCAGGTGACCCCAAAACCCCCAAAATCCCAAAACCGCCCCCAGGTGACCCCAAAATCCCCCAGGTGACCCCAAATTTCCCCAGGTGACCCTAAATTTCCCCCAGGTGGCCCCAAAACCCCAAAATCCCCCAAATTTCCCCCAGGTGACCCCCAGGTGACCCTAAAATCCCAAAATCTCCCCCAGGTAACCCCAAATTTCCCCAGGTGACCCCAAAATTCCCCACAGGTGACCCCAGGTGACCCAAAACCCCCAAAATCCCCAGGTGACCCCAAAATCCCAAAATCCCCTCAGGTGACCCCAAATTTCCTCCAGGTGACCCCAAATTTCCTCCAGGTGACCCCAAAACCCCAAATTTCCCAAAATTTCCCCCTGACCTTGAGGATGCGGCTCTGGAGTGTAAACGTAGGGAACCCGAACATGATCACAGCCCGGCCGTAGTGATGGACTGGGGAAAAAATGGGGTGAGGGACCCCAAAATATCCCAAAATAACCTCAAAAGGACAATCCCAAAATAAGAGAAAAAAATCCCAAAAAATCCCCCAAAAATCACAAAAACACCAAAAACCATCAAAAAACACCAAAAAAAATCAAAAAACCCCAAAATACCCCGAAAAACACCAAAAAACCACAAAAAAGGGTGTGAGGGACCCCAAAATATCCCAAAATAATCCAAAATATCCCAAAATAATCTCAAAAGAATAATCCCAAAAACCAGAAAAATATCCCAAAAATCTCCAAAAAATTCCTTTAAAAAAGCAAAAACACCAAAAAACACAAAAATTGGGGTGAGGGACCCCAAAATAACCCAAAATATCCCAAAATAACCTCAAAAGGACAATCCCAAAATAATAGAAAAATATCCCAAAAAATCCCCAAAAAATCCCTTTAAAAAGCAAAAATCACCAAAAACCACCAAAAAACCACCCAAAAAACCACAAAAAAATGGGGTGAGGGACCCCAAAATAATCCAAAATATCCCAAAATAATCCAAAATATCCCAAAATAACCTCAAAAGGACAATCCCAAAAAAGAGAAAAATATCCCCGAAAAATCCCTCCAAAAATCACAAAAAACACCAAAAACCACCAAAAAACCACCAAAAAACCACCAAAAACCACCAAAAAACCACAAAACAACCACCAAAAATGGGGTGAGGGACCCCAAAATAACCCAAAATCCCAAAATAACCCAAAATCCCAAAATAACCTCAAAAGGACAATCCCAAAATAATAGAAAAATATCCCAAAAAATCCCCAAAAAATCCCTTTAAAAAGCAAAATCACCAAAAACCACCAAAAAACCACCCAAAAAACCACAAAAAAATGGGGTGAGGGACCCCAAAATAATCCAAAATATCCCAAAATAATCTCAAAAGAATAATCCCAAAATAACAGAAAAATATCCCGAAAAAACCCAAAAATTCTCAAAAAACCACAAAACCACCAAAAACCACCAAAAAAGGGGTGAGGGACCCCAAAATAATCCAAAATATCCCAAAATAATCCAAAATATCCCAAAATAACCTCAAAAGAATAATCCCAAAATAAGAGAAAAATATCCCAAAAATCCCCAAAAATCCCTTTAAAAAGCAAAAATCACCAAAAAACCACCAAAACCACCCAAAAACCACAAAAAATGGGGTGAGGGACCCCAAAATAATCCAAAATATCCCAAAATAATCCAAAATATCCCAAAATAACCTCAAAAGGACAATCCCAAAAGAGAGAAAATATCCCCAAAAAATCCTCTAAAAACCACAAAAACACCAAAAAACCACCAAAAATGGGGTGAGGGACCCCAAAATAGCCCAAAATATCCCAAAATAACCTCAAAAGAATAATCCCAAAATAATAAAAAAAATCCCCAAAAAAATCCTCCAAAAATCACAAAAACACCAAAAACCACCAAAAAGCACCAGAAAAACACAAAAAGGGGGTGAGGGACCCCAAAATAACCCAAAATATCCCAAAATAACCTCAAAAGAATAATCCCAAAATAACAGAAAATATCCCAAAAAATCCCCAAAAAATCCCTTTAAAAAGCAAAAACACCAAAAACCACCAAAAAAAACACAAAAATGGGGGTGAGGGACCCCAAAATATCCCAAAAAATCCTCAAAATGACAATCCAAAAATATAAAAATATCCAAAAAATCCCCAAAAATCATCCCAAAACCACAAAATGGGGTGAGGGACCCCAAAATATCCCAAAATAACCTCAAAAGGACAATCCCAAAATAATAGAAAAATATCCCCAAATAAATCCCAAAAAACCACAAAAACACCAAAAAACCACAAAAAAGAGGGTGAGGGACCCCAAAATATCCTCAAAATATCCCAAAATAACCTCAAAAGAATAATCCCAAAATAACAGAAAAATATTCCTAAAAATCCCCAAAAATCCCTTTAAAAAGCAAAAACACCAAAAAACACAAAAACTACAAAAATAGGGTGAGGGACCCCAAAATAATCCAGAATATCCCAAAATAATCCAAAATATCCCAAAATAACCTCAAAAGGACAATCCCAAAATAATAGAAAAATATCCCCAAAAATCCCTCCAAAAATCACAAAACACCAAAAACCACCAAAAAACCACCAAAACCACCAAAACCACAAAAACCACCAAAATGGGGTGAGGGACCCCAAAATATCCCAAAATAACCTCAAAAGGAGAATCCCAAAATAATAGAAAAATATCCCCAAAAAACCCAAAAATTCCCAAAACCACCAAAAAACCACAAAAACACAAAAATGGGGTGAGGGACCCCAAAATATCCCAAAATAACCTCAAAAGAATAATCCCAAAATAACAGAAAAATATCCCCAAAAAACCCCAAAAATTCCCCAAAAACACCAAAAAACCCCTAAAAAATTGGGGTGAGGGACCCCAAAATATCCCAAAATAACCTCAAAAGGACAATCCCAAAATAATAGAAAATATCCCAAAAAATTCCCCCAAAATCACAAAAACACCAAAAAAACATCAAAAAACACCAAAAAACCATCAAAAACCCCCAAAATACCTCGAAAAAACACCAAAAACCACAAAAAAGGGTGTGAGGGACTCCAAAATATCCCAAAATATCCCAAAATATCCCAAAATAACCTCAAAAGGACAATCCCAAAATAACAGAAAAGTATCCCAAAATCCCCCAAAAATCCCTTTAAAAAGCAAAAAACACCAAAAACCACCAAAAACCACCAAAACCCCAAAAAATGGGGTGAGGGACCCTAAAATATCCCAAAATATCCCAAAATAACCTCAAAAGGACAATCCCAAAAATATAAAAATATCCCAAAAAATCCCTAAAAAATCCCTTTAAAAGCAAAACACCAAAACACATCAAAACCACAAAAAAATTGGGGTGAGGAACCCCAAAATATCCCAAAATATCCCAAAATAACCTCCAAAAGGACAATCCCAAAATAATAGAAAAATATCCCCAAAAATCCCCCAAAATCCCTTTAAAAAAGCAAAAAAACACCAAAAAAACACCAAAAAACCACAAAAAAATGGGGTGAGGGACCCCAAAATAACCCAAAATATCCCAAAATAATCCAAAATATCCCAAAATAACTTTAAAAAAATAATCCCAAAATAAGAGAAAAATGTCTCCAAAAAAATCCCCAAAAAATTCCCAAAAAACCACCAAAAACCACAAAAAAACACAAAAATGAGGTGAGGGACCCCAAAATATCCCAAAATATCCCAAAATAACCTCAAAAGAACAATCCCAAAATAACAGAAAAATATCCCGAAAAAACCAAAAAATTCCTAAAAATACACCAAAAAATGGGAGTGGGGACATCAAATAACCTAAAATAATCAAAAATATACCAAAATAACCTCAAAAGAATAATCCCAAAGTAATAGAAAAATATCCCCAAAAAACCCAAAATTCCCAAAAAAACACCAAAAAAACCAGCAAAAAAACACCAAAAAAACCCACCAAAAAAACACCAAAAAAATGAGGTGAGGGACCCCAAAATATCCCAAAATAATCCAAAATATCCCAAAATAACCTCAAAAGGACAAACCCAAAATAATAGAAAAATATCCCCAAAAAATCCCCCCAAAAATCACAAAAACACCAAAAAACCACCAAAAAACCACAAAAAACACAAAAAAATGAGGTGAGGGACCCCAAAATAATCCAAAATATCCCAAAATAATCCAAAATATCCCAAAATAACTTAAAAATAATCCCAAAATAAGAGAAAATGTCTCCAAAAAATCCCCAAAAAATTCCCAAAAAACCACCAAAAACCCACAAAAAAACACAAAAAATGGGGTGAGGGACCCCAAAATAATCCAAAATATCCCAAAATAACCTCAAAAGGACAATCCCAAAATAATAGAAAAATATCCCAAAAATCCCCAAAAATCCCTTTAAAAAGCAAAAATCACCAAAAACCACCAAAAACCACCCAAAAACCACAAAAAAATGGGGTGAGGGACCCCAAAATAATCCAAAATATCCCAAAATAATCCAAAATATCCCAAAATAACCTCAAAAGGACAATCCCAAAAAGAGAAAAATATCCCCAAAAATCCTCCAAAACCACAAAAACACCAAAAAACCACCAAAAATGGGGTGAGGGACTCCAAAATATCCCAAAATAAACCAAAATAACCTCAAAAGGACAATCCCAAAATATAAAAATATCCCCAAAAATCCCCAAAAATCACAAAACCACCAAAAACCAAAAAAACCACCCCAAAATTCCCGAAAAACCCCAAAAACTGCCCAAACCCCCAAAAAAATCCCAAAATCCCCCAAAATCCCAAAACCTCCCAAAAAGCCCAAAATCCCTGAAAAAACCCAAAATCCCAAAAACCCCAAAATCCCCAAAAATCCCCATAAAAATCCTAAATCCCCATAAAAAATCCCAAGAATTCCCCAAAAATCCCCAAAACTCCCCAAAAATCCCAAAGATTCCCTAAAAATCCCAAAAATCACCCGAAGAATCCCAAATCTCCCCTAAAAAGTCCCAAAAAACTCACAAAATTCCTAAAAAACCCCAAAAATCCCCAAATGCCCCTAAAAACCCAAAATCCCCAAACCCCAAAAAATCCCCAAAACCCCCAAAAATCCCTAAAATCCCAAATCCTCACCGAAATCGATCCCTCCGACACCTTCCCCGAGGCTGGGGTGGGACAGAGCTCAAAATCCCAAAATCCCCCAAAAACCCCAAAACCCAAAATCCTCCCAAAAAACCCGAAAATAGCCAAAACCCCAAAACCCCAAAATCCCCCAAAACCCCAAAAATCCCAAAATCTCCCCAAAATCACAAATCCCCCTAAAAATCCCAAAAATTCCCTAAAAAACCCCAAAAATCCCAAAGAATCCACAAAATTCCCTAAAAACCCCCAAAATCCCAAAATCCACAAAAACCCCAAATAACCCCCAAAGCCCCCAAATCCCCTAAAAACTCCCAAAAATCCCCAAAACCCCAAAACCCCAAAACCCCAAAAATCCCAAATCCTCACCGAAATCAGATCCTCCGACACCTTCCCTCGCCACCGAGAGCAGCACGGCCCTCGCCCGTTCTCACACGCCTGGGGGCACAAAGGGTTAAATTTTGGGGGACCCCTCCCCAAAATGAGACAAATGGGAATTTTTGGGATTTTTGGGAATTTTTGAGAATTTTTTGGGTTTTTTTGGCACCTCCTGATATTTCTCCAGGGCCACGCTGGTCTCGGCTCCGTCCTGGGTCTCGATGAAGAGAAGTTTGTTCCTCTGGATGTTCTCCAGGATGCCCTGGGGAATTTTGGGGGTCCTGAGTAAATTTTGGGGGTCTTGGGAAAATTTTGGGGGATTTTTTAGGGTTCTGGGGATTTTGGGGAGTTTTTGGGGCATTTTGGTGTTCTGGGAGGGATTCTGGGGTATTTGAGGGGCTCTGAGAGGGAAATTTGGGAGTCCTGGAAGAAATTTTGGGGTCTTGGGTGATTTTGGGGGAATTTTGGGGGTCCTGAGTAAATTTTGGGGTCTTGGAAAAATTTTGGGGGTCCTGAGAAAAATTTTGGGGATTTTTGGGGTCCTGGGTATTTTGGGGCAGTTTTTGGGGTTCTGGGGCTCTGTTTGTTCCTCTGGATGTTCTCCAGGATGCCCTGGGGGAATTTGGGGGAATTTTGGGGTCCTGGGTGATTTTTGGGAGTCCTGAGAAAATTTTGGGGGATTTTTGGGGTTCTGGGGGATTTGGGGATTTTTGGGCATTTTGGGGGTTCTGGGAAGCGTTTGGGGAGGCTGGAGGGGCTCTGGGGGTTCTTCAGGGGCTCTGAGGGAGATTTTGGGGATCCTGAGTAAATTTTAGGGGGTCTTGAAAAATTTTGGGGGTCTTGAGAAAATTTTGGGGGAATTTTTGGGGTTCTGGGGGATTTTTGGGGCAGATTTTGGAGTCCTGAGAAAATTTTGGGGGCATTTTTGGGGTTCTGGGTCTCGTTTGTTCCTCTGGATGTTCTCCAGGATGCCCTGGGGAATTTTGGGAGATGTTTTGGGATATTTTGGGACATTTTGGGACATTTTTAGGATATTTTTGGGGTGTTTTTAGGTATTTTTGTGTATTTTTGGATATTATTTGGATATTTTTAAGATATTTTTGGGATATTTTTGGGCTGTTTTGGGATATTTTGGGATATTTTTAGAATATTTCTAGGATATTTTGGGATATATTTGGGATATTATTGGGATATTTCTGGGACATTTTGGGATATTTTTGGGATATTTTTAGGATATTTTTTGGCTCTTTTGGAATATTTTTGGGATATTTTTGGGATATTTTTGGGATATTTTTAGGATTTTTTGAGATATTTTTAGGATATTTTTGGGATATTTTGTGATATTTTTGGGATATTTTGTGATATTTTTGGGGTATTTTTGTCATATTTTTCGGATACTTTTGGGATATTTTTAGGATATTTTTGGGATATTTTTAGGATATTTTGGGATATTTTTAGGACATTTTTAGGATATTTTTGGGATATTTTTGGGATATTTTTGTGATATTTTTGGGATATTTTTGTGATATTTTTGGGATATTTTTGTCATATTTTTCGGATACTTTTGGGATATTTTTAGGATATTTTTGGGATATTTTTAGGATATTTTTGAGATATTTTTAGGACATTTTTAGGATATTTTTGGGATATTTTTAGGACATTTTAGGATATTTTTGAGATATTTTTAGGATGTTTTTGGGATATTTTTGGGATATTTTTGGGATATTTTAGGATATTTTGGGATATTTTTGGGATATATTTGGGATATTTTTGGATATTATTCGGATATTTTTGGGATATTTTTGGGGATATTTTTGGGATATTTTAGGATATTTTGGGATACTTTTTGTCTCTTTTGGGATATTATTCGGATATTTTTGAAATATTTTTGGGATATTTTTAGGAGATTTTGGGATATTTTTAGGATATTTTTGGGACATTTTGGGACATTTTTAGGATATTTTGGGGTGTTTTTAGGGTATTTTATGGTATTTTTTGGATATTATTTGGATATTTTTGACTATATTTTCGGGATATTTTTGGGCTGTTTTTGGGATATTTTTAGGATATTTTTGGGATATTTTTGAGATATTTTGGGATATTTTTAGGATATTTTTGGGATATTTTTAGACATTTTAGGATATTTTTAGGATGGTTTTGGGATATTTTGGGCTCCCACCTGCTCATACCACGAGGCCACCGTGCTCTCCAGGTAAATGTAGCTGGTGAAAAAGCACTCGAGCCCGTCGGGCACCACGGCCGAGAGCTCCAGCAGCAGCTGCCCGTAGTTCCTCACCACAGCTGCAAAATTTGGGGAGATTTTTGGGATTTGGGGACCCTAAAAATCCCAAATTCATAGAGACCCAAATTCCTAAAAATCCCCAAAAAATCCCCAAAAAACCAAAAAATCCTCAAAAAATCAAAAAATTCCATCAAAAAATATCCCCAAGAGCTCCAGCAGCAGCTGCCCAAAATTCCTGAGCACAGCTGGAAAATTTGGGATTAATTTGGGATGAATTTGGGGTTTTGGGACCCCAAAAATCCCAAATTCATAGAGACCTAAATTCCCAAAATCCCCAAAAATCCCCAAAAATCAAAAATTCCATCAAAAATTTCCCCAAGAGCTCCAGCAGCAGCTGCCCCAAAATTCCTGATCACAGCTGGAAAATTTGGGAGATTTTGGGGTTTTAGGGACCCCCAAAAATCCTGAATTCATAGAGATCCAAATTCCCAAAAATCCCCCAAATAATCCTCAAAAAAATAAAAAATCGTCAAAATCAAAAAATCCATCAAAAATCTCCCCAAGAGCTCCAGGAGCAGCTGCCCCACAATTCCTGATCACAGCTGGAAAATTTGGGGAGATTTTTGGGTTTTAGGAACCCCAAAAATCCCAAATTTATAGAGACCCAAATTGCCCAAAATTCACCAAAAAAGAAAAAAATCCACAAGAATTCCTCCCAAATTCCTCCAAAAACCCCAAAAATCCCAAAATATTCCCCAAAACCCAAATTTCCCCAAAATCTGAAAATCCTCCTAGAAAATTTCCCAAAATCCCAAAATTTCCCCAAAAGTCCCAAAATTCCCCAAAATTCCCCAAAAAATCCCAAAATCCCAAAATTTTCCCAAAAAATCCCAAAAAGTCTCAAAATTTTCCCAAAAATCCCCAAAAAATTCTCAAAATTCTACAATTTTTTCCCAAAAAATCCCCCAAAATTCCAAAATTTTTCCCAAAAAATCCCAAATTTTCCCCAAAATTTTCCCATAAATCCCCAAAACACGCCCCAAAAATTCCTCAAAAATAATAAAAAATCCCTAAAATCCCCCAAATTTTCCCAAAATCCCCCAAAACCCCCAAAATTTTCCCCAAAATCCCCAAAAATTCCCAAAATTCCAAATTTTCCCAAAATCCCTAAATTTCCCCCAAATCTCACCAATGTCCTCCCTGGTCTCGAATTTGGAGCTCATGGCCACCTGGTCGTTGCCCCTGCCCACGATCTGGGGAGGGGCAAAAAAATTTAAAATTAAAATAAAAATTAAAAAATTAAAAAATTGAAAATTGAAAAATTAAAAAATTGAAAAATTGAAAAATTTAAAAATTTAAAATTAAAAAATTGAAAAATTAAAAAATTAAAAAATTAAGAAATTGAAAAATTAAAAGTAATTAAAATAGTAAAATATTAAAATATTTAAAAATATTAAAATATTGAAATATTGAAATATTAAAATATTAAAAACAAATATTAAAAATTAAAATTTGTGAGACTTCCCTAAAAATCCTCCCAAAAATCCCTGAGACCCTCCCCCAGACCCCCAAAATCCCTCCAGGATTCCCCAAAAAATCCCTAGGACCCCCAAAAATCCTTGAGACCCCCAAAATCCCTCAGACCCCCAAAATCCCTCAGACCCCCCAAAATCCCTCAGACCCTCCAAAATCCCCAGGACCCCCAAATCCCTTTGGGACCCCCAGGACCCCCAAAATCCCCCAAAAAATTCCTGAGAACCCCCAGAAATCTCTGGGACCCCCAAAATCCCTGAGACCCCCAAAAATCCCCCAGGACTCCCCAAATCCCCCCAGGACCCTCCCAGACCCCAAAATCCCCAAAATCCCCCAAAATCCCTGGGACCCCAAAAATCCCTCAGACCCCCAAAATCCCCCAAAATCCCTCAGACCCCCAAAATTCCCCCCAAAAATCCCTCAGACCCCCAAAATCCCCCTAAAAATCCCTGTGACTCCCAAAATCCCCAGGACCCCCTAAAATCCCTGTGACCTCCCAAAATCCCTAGACCCCC
>JAKWBO010000159.1:0-100156 GCA_034336685.1 Luscinia luscinia
CGGAGGATGTATTTGATAGTAAATAAATTTGATAGTAAATAAAACTTCGACAGTTCCTGATTTCTTTCCCATTCCCTTTCAGTCAGTTCCAGTTCTGTTTTCAGTGGCATCTTCTCAGCAGATTGTATTTGTGTCCTCCTTTCTCTCCTGCCTCTCTCTGCCTGCTCTATTTCTCTCTCAGGGTGTCCCTTGAGCCCGGGCAGCTCCCACCAAAGACCCTGCCCTGATTCAGTTCCCAGTGCAGGAGCTGCAACAGCCATGAGTGAAGTTCTGAAGGCTGGCAGTGAAATGTCCCTGTAAGATCTTGCTGCACTTGGCTTTTGGCCCCTTCTGAGGAGCTTTGCATTCAAGGGCAGGAACATCTTTTCCTGCCTGGGAACTGGAATTCCAGATCCTGGAAGTGTGAGCCATGCAGGACCATGCAGACTGGGATCATAGGGGCTGGGATCACATGGACTGGGATCCTCCAGACTAGGACTGCATGGACTGGGACCAGATGGATCAGGGCCATATAGACTGGGATTGTACAAACTGGGATGACATAGACTGGGATTGTGTGAACTGGGACCATGTGGACCCGGATGGCTGCAGCAGAACAATGCAGTATGAGGAGGTCCTGCCCTACCCAGGGGTCCTTCCCAGTCCTGCTCAGTCCTGTGTGGGGGCGCTGCCAAAACTCCCCTGCAGTGAACGCGGAGGTCCCCAAGCGTTCCCTGTGTTGGTCTCTGTCCTGATCCCGATCTCAGGCTCAATTTGGAGCAGTCCTGGAGGTCTTCTGATGCTGATTCCAGTCTTGATCGGAATCTTGATCCCTGAGTGTTTTTGGCATCCGTCTCATTCTCGCTTTTATAGTGGCACCAGTCTCAGTGCAATGCTGGTTCCAGTGTCAATCTTGGTCCCAGTTTTGGTCTTGGTCTCGGTTTTGGAGTGGTGCTGGTCCAAGTGCTGGTACATGTGTCAGTGTTGATCCTGCAGTGCTCCCTGTGCCAATCACGGTCTTGGGCACGGTCCTGCAGCGATGCCAGTTTCAGTTGTGGTGCCAGTGCTGCTCTCAATCTCAGTCCCAAATTTCTCCTGGTGCCAGTGCTGGTCTCAGTCCCAGAGCAGTCCTGGAGCGTTCCCAGTGCTGTCCCAGTGTCCGTCATGGTCTCAGTCTTGGTCCCAGTGCCAGTTCTGCGGACGGTTTCGATCTCAGTCCGAGTCCCAGTGCCCGTCTTAAAGAGGTGCCACTATTGATTCCGCTGTTAGTTCTGGTCCCAGTCTTGATCTCCATCCTGGTTCTGAATCCAGTTTCAGTGCTGGTTCCAGGGGATTGTGTGGGTGATTGAGAGAGAGACATGAACTACTGAATCGTGATCAGAATCTGAAATTTATTATGGGCTTATACAGCATTATTAGAAATGAAGTAATTTTTGACTACATTCATTGCGTTAAAAATCACCCAGACAAACTTTACATTGCTCCTTATTTAGTTCAATCTTCTTTCCCGTTGCCAGTCTCAATCCAATCTTCTTGTAATCGTCAAAGCTCTGTTTGTTCTTGCCAGGGCGTCCTGGTTATCAAACTGCAAATGCCAATTAAATCCACAGCACTCTCTGTCTCAGCTTCCACAGTGCTGGTCTCAGTCTTGGTCCGATAGTGACGCCAGTCTCGGTGCTGGTGCCGGTTCTGTTTTCAGTCTTGGACTCAATGTTGGTCTTGGTCTGGATTTAAGAGCAGTCCCAGATCCAGTGCTGGTACCGGTGCTGGTGTCTGTCTCAGAGTGCTCCCAGTGCCAGTCTCAGTCTTGGTTCTGGTGCCGGAGTGGTGCCAGTTTGGGTTTTTGTACCGGTGCCAGTCTTGGTGTTGGTTTCGGTGCCACTCTCAGTCTCAGTCCCGGAGTTCTCCCAGTGCTGGTTGCAGTCCCAGGGCAGTCCTGGATCTCTCCTGGTGCCCATCCCAGTGTTGGTGCTGGTCTCAGTCTTGGTCCCAGTGCCAGTTCTGAGACTGGTTTCAGTGTCAGTCTCTGTCCCAGACTCAGTTCCAGTGGTAGAACAGTGCTGGTCTCAGTTCTGGTGTCAGTTCTGTTCCCAGTTTTGGTCTCTGTAGTGAATGGGCCAGGAGACCAGCTCCTTTTTCAAGGCCTTTATTGAAAATCAGCTCTGGGTGGGGCCTGAGGGGTCGCGCACAGCACCGCTGCTTGGGAGGAGAGGTTCAGCTCCCTGCGGCGCCTCACCACGGTACAGCGGTGCTGGGGGTGTCACCGGGGATGGGGGCAGCTGTGGGCTCAGCAGAATCTCCTCATCTGATCTTGATCCCGTTTTCAATTCTGTTGCTGTTTCCACTTCTGGCTTTGTCCCCTTCATCTTTATCTCCATCTTCGTCTTCATATTTGCCTCCATCTTCGTCTTCATCTTCATCTCCATCATCAGCTCCATCCCTGTCTCCATCTCCATCATCTCCATCACCTCCATCACCGTCTCCATCATCTCCATCTCCATCATCTCCAACCATCTCTATCTCCGTATGCATCATCTCCATAATCTCCATCACTGTTGCCATCTTCATTTCCATCTCGTCTCCAACCCTCCCATCTCCATCCTCTCCAACCATCTCTATTTCCATCTCATCTCTGTCATCTCTATCACCTCAGTCTCCACCCCCATCTCCATCCCCATCTCCATCTCCATCTCATCTCCATCTCCCTCTCCACCCTGATCTCCATCTCTATCTCTATCTCTATCTCTATCTCTATCTCTATCTCTATCTCTATCTCTATCTCCATCCCATCTCCATTCCCATATCCATCCATCTCCATCTCCATTTCCATCTCATCTATGTCACCTCCATCATTTCCATCTCCACCCCCATCCCCATCTCAACTCCATCTCCATAATTTCCATCTCCATCCCCATCCCCATCACCTTCATCTCTACTCTCACCCCCATCTCCATCATCTCCCATCTCCATAATTTCAATTTTCATTATGTCCATCACCTTCATCACCATCTCCATCATGTCCATCTCCACCCCACCCCATCCCACCCCACAGATCGAGAAGCTCAAGGCCGAGCAGAACAAGCAGCCGCCGACGCCGCTCCTGACCCGCAAATTTTTCGGGGAACCCCCGGGAGGTATCGACCCTCACCGGCCGGAGCCGCGCGTCGCCTACGTCCGGCACGAGCTGCGGCCGGAGCGCCTCCAGCCCAAGCTTGACCGCATCCAGACTCCGACCACCAAGGGAGTGCCCTCTGAGCCACCCCCGGCCACTGCCACCGTCACCGCGGCCACCCCTGCTGAGCCCCCAGTGGCCTTGAAGGCCGAGGAGCCCGGTGAGGTCCAGTTAGTGCTGCTGGAGCAGCGCTGAGAGCGCCGGTTGGAGCACCAGGAGTCCAGCGAGCCAGAGCTGCCGCGGCACGATGGGAAGGGCGACAGGTGAGTGAGGGGACGCCATGGGGACACCATGGGGACACTGTGGGGACAGCAGGGAGGGGATGGGGCTGAGGTGACCCCACTGTGGTCCCCAAATGTCCCCCAGCAGCAAAGCCACCCTGGCCGACACTCTGGAGCAGCTGCAGGAGAAGGAGGCAGGCGGGCCCGTGCCAGCTTTGGTGAGTCCTTGGTGAACCCTTGGTGACCCTTTGGTGGCTCCTTGGATTCCTTCTTGTATCCCTTTGGATTCCACTCAGTGTCCCCTGAATGTCCTGTTCATGTCCCACTGGACATCCCTCATTGTCCCATTGGAGAGCCTCTCAGTGCCCCCTGGAGATCCCTCCATGTCCCCCTCAGTGTTTTCTCAGTGCCCCCCTTGAGATCCTCTTTGTCCCCTCCCTGTCTCACTCGACATCCCTCAGTGTCCCCTCTAATGTCCCACCAGACATCCCTCAGTGTCCCCTCTATGTCCTGCTAGAGATCCTGTCCGTGGCCTCCTGGAGATCCCTCAGTGTCCCCTCATTGTCCCCTCCATGTCCTCTTGGATGTACCCTCATGTTCCACTGGACATCTCTCAATGTCCCACTGGAGAACCTCTGTGTCCTGTCAAGGTCCCCTCATTGCCCCTCCACAGGACACCCCTCACTGTTGCCTCCATGCCCCCTGAGTGTCCCACCAGACACCCCTTAACGTCCCCTGGATGTCGCCTCAGTATCCCACTGGCCATCCCTCACTGTCCCCTCCGTGTCCCACTGGATGTCCCCTCTTTGTTCCCTCTATGTCCCCCTCATTGTCCCCTCACTGTCCCACCAGCCACCCCTCACCGTCCCCTCCCATCCCCACCCCCGTGACCGTGACTCCCCCGCCCGTCTCCCCGCTGGCCCCAAGGCTCTGCCGGAGAGGGCCCCGAGGCCGGACCGTCCACGGGCGCGGGACCAGCTAAAGTCGCGGTGCCGGCCGCACCCCAAGGACTTGGCGCAGGGTCTGGGGGAGCCGCAGCGCTCGCAGTAGGCGCCGGCACAGGGCAGCGCGCCGCGGCCACAGCCCCCCGTGCACACGGTGATGCACGAGGGGTTCCTGCTGCGCAAGCACAAGCTTGATGGCGCTGGCAAGAAGGCGTCCAACAGGTCTGGGGGTTCTCCGGGGGTTTGGGTTCATGGGTGATCCATTAGAATTTGGGGGGTCATCCAGGGTTGTGGTTTATTGATGGAAGGATTTCTACAAGGTTTGGGGTTCATCAAGGGTTGGGCGTTTTCCAAGGGTTGAATTTCTCCAAGATTTGGGTTCATGAAGGGTTGGGGGTTCTCCAAGGGTTGGAGTTTTCCAAGAGATGGGGTTCACCAAGGGTTGGAGTTCTCCAAGAGTTGGGGTTCACCAAGGGTTGGGGTTCATCAAGGTTTGTGGTTCACCAAGAACTGGGGGTTCATCAACAGTTGGGGGACATCACTGGAAGGGTTTCTCCAGGGGTTGGTGTTCATTGATGATCTTCTGGAATTTGGGGGTTCACCAAGATCTGGGTGTTTATCAAGAGTTGGGGTTCATCAATATTCCACCAAAATTTGGGGGCTCATCAAGGGCTAGGGGTTCACGAAGAGCTGGGGGTCCATCAATTATGGGATTCACCAAGGGTTGGGATTCACCAAGAGTTGGGGGGTTCACCAAGAACTGAGGTTTCTCCAAGGATTGAGGTCCATCAGTGATGGGGTTCACCAAGAGTTAGGGGTCCACCAACAGAAGGGATCCACCAGAATTTGAATTTTGATCAATCAACAAATATGATTGACCAAAATCCGCTATTCACTAACTATACAAACATATCAAACGCAACCCACCTAAATTTTTGCGTGTTCACCACCTAAGGGATGGGATTCACCAAGGGTTGGGGTTCACCAAGAGTTGAGGGTTCTCCAAGAGCTGGGCTTCACCAAGGGCTGGGTTTACCAAGAGTTGGGAGTACATCAGTGATGGGGTTCACCAAGAGTTGAGGGTTCTCCAAGGGTTGGGGTTCTTCAATCATCCATCAGAATTTAGGGGTTCATCAAGGGTTGAGAGTTCACCAAAATTTGGGGGTCCATCAATGATTGAGTTCACCAAGAATTGGGGTTCATCTAGAGTTGAGAGTTTTCCAAGAGTTGGGGTTCACCAAGACTTGAAGGTTCACCAAGAGTTGGGGGTCCATCATGATGGGATTCACCAAGGGTTGGGGTTCACCAAGAGGTGTGAATTCACCAAGACTTTAAGGTCCATCAATAGAAGGGTTCCATCAGAATTTAGGGGTTCACCAAGAGTTGAAGGTTCTCCAAGGGTTGGGATTTATCAATGATCCACCAGAATTTGGGGGTTCACCAAGAGTTGAGGGTCCATCAATGGAAGGTGTTCACCAAGGGTTCGAGATTCTCCAAGGGTTGGGGTCCATCAATGGAAGAGACTCACCAAGAGTTGAGGGTCCATCAATGGAAGGTGTTCACCAAGGGTTCGGGATTCTCCAAGGGTTGGGGTCCATCAATGGAAGAGACTCACCAAGAGTTGAGGGTCCATCAATGATGGGGTTCACAAAGAGTTGGGGTTCACCAAGAATTGGGAATTCTCGAAGAATCGGGAATTCTCCAAGGGTTGGGTTCCATCAATGGAAGACGTTCACTAAGATTTGGGGTCCACTAATAGTTGAGGGTTCACCAAAGTTGGAGTCCATCAATGGAAGGTGTTCACCAATGACTGGGGTTCACCAAGAGTTGGGGGCTTCACCATGAGTTGAGGTTTCTCCAAGGGTTGGGGTCCATCAATGATGGGGTTCACCAAGAGTTGGGCTTCACCAAGAGTTGGAGTTCAGCAAGAGTTGGGAATTTTCCAAGAATTAGAGTTCTCCAAGGGTTGAGGGTCCATCAATGGAAGAGATCCACCAGAATTCGAATTTTGGTCAAACAACAAAAGCCATTGACCAAAATCCGTGATCCACCAACGCTACGAACATTCCAAACCAAAAGATAATTTTTTTTGGGGGGGTTCCACCCAACCACGTGAGCAGGTCCTGGCTGAACCTCTACTGTGTGCTGGCCAAGGGCGACCTGGGCTTCTACAAGGACACCAAGGGCCCGGCGGCCTGCACCACGCACGCCAGCGAGCCGCTGCTCAGCCTGCACCGCGCTGCCAGAAACGTGGCCAGAGACTACAAGAAGAAGAAAAACGTCTTCAAGCTCAAGTAAGCGCCGGGCTGCAGCGGTTTTTGGGGGGCTGGTGTCATTTTTGGGGGCTGGTGTCGTTTTTGCGGGGTGTGATGTCACTTTTCAGGTCCATGATGTCATTTTTTGGGGACCCTGATGTAATTTTTGGCATCTCCTGTTGATTTTGGTGGGTTTTGGGGACACTTTTGGGATCTCTGATGTCACTTTTGGAGTCCCTGATATCGTTTTTGGGATGTCATGTTGGTTTTGGGGTATCTGCCACATTTGGTGTCTCTGATGTCATTTTTGGGATCTCCTGTTGATTTTGGTGGGTTGTCATGCCATTTTTGGGGCGTCTTATGTACTTTTTGACATCTCTGATGTCAATTTTGATGTCCCTGATGCCATTTTTTTTTCTTTCATGTTGATTTTAGTGGGTTCTGATGTCATTATTTGGGTTCTCATGTCACTTTTGGGGGATGTGATGTCATTTTTGGGGGGTTTGATGTCATTTTTGAGATGTCTGATGTCACATTTATGGGGTCTCTGATGTCACTGTTTGGGTCTCATATTGATTTTGGAGTCTCATGTTGATTTTGGGGTGTCTAACTCCACTTTTGGGGTGTCTGATGTCACTTTTGTGGTGTTTGATGCCACTTTTGGGGTGTCTGATGGCATTTGTGCATTCTTGTGTTGATTTTGGGGTGTCTAATTCCACTTTGGGGACCTCTGATGTCATTTCTTGGGTATCTGATGTCACTTTTGGGATCTCTAATGTCCCTTTTGGGTCTCTGATGCCATTTTTGGGGTATTGGATGCCACTTTTGGAGCTTCTGATGTCATTTTTTGGGTCTTGTGTTGATTTTGGGCTCTCTGGTGTCACTTTTAGTGTCTCTGATGTCATTTTTGGGGTGTCTGATGCCATTTTTGGGCTCTCTGATGCCGTTTTTGGGGTCTCTGATGTCATTTTTGGGGTCTCTGATGCCATTTTTGGGCTCCCTGATGTCATTTTTGGGGTCTTTGATTCCACTTTCGGGGTGTCCCGCTGCCTTTGGTGGCTCTGATGTCCCCAGGTCCCGGTGGCCTTGGTGCCACCATCCCTGTCTTGCAGGACCAGCAATGGGAGCGAGTTCCTGCTGCAGGCCAAGGACAAGGTGCGGATTTGGGGGGTATGATGGTGGCTTCGGGGGGTATCATGGGGTTTTGGGGTGTCTGAGGGTGATTTTGGGGGTCTCATGTTGATTTTGGGGAGGTCATGGTGGTTTCAGGGGTCTTTGTAGAGTTTTGGGGAGTGTCAGTGTGATATTGGAGGTCTCATGGTGATTTTGGGGGTTTTTGTTGGTTTTTGGGGGGTCTCAGGGGGATTTTGGAAATCTCGTGGTGATTTTGGGGAGTCTCATAGGGATTTTGTGGGGTCTCATGGAGGTTTTGATGGTTCTCAGGGTGTCTTTGGGATGTCTGACCCCATTTTCCATCTCTCAAACCCCATTTTCTGTCTGTCTAAGCCCATTTTTGGGGTGTCTGACTCCATTTTCTGTCACTCTAACCCCATTTTCTGTCTCTGTAACCCCATTTTCTGTCCCTCTAATCGTATTTTCTGTCCCACTAACCCCATTTTCCCTCTATCTCACCCCGTTTTCGGGATGTCTCACCCCATTTTCCATGTCCCTAACCCCATTTTCGGGGTGTCTTCCCCCTATTTTCCATTTCTCTAATCCCATTTTCAATGTGTCTCACCCTATTTTCTGTCTCTCTATGAACCACAGTACTCATATTATTCTGTTATAGTTCTTGAGAATTTCATGTTTAGAGCATAAGTTATGGTATAGATATCTTGAAACTTAGGAGATAGAAGTTAGGAATGTAATCTTTAAACATATACCTCAGCAGGGGATTAAAAGTTCATAAAGTCTGGTCGTATAACATGCAGAGCTAACAGAATACACATATGGAAACATTTAAATGAAATAGATATACATTAGAAAATGCGTAGAGTGAGCCAAAATAAACCCATCAATCATGAAATTTGACATTAAAGGCAATAAAGACCAGGTTGAAGGAATTAAAAGGTCAGGTAGTCATGGTACCGGGACAAGGGTACAAAGTTTAGAGCGAGGAAGACGACTTTTACATCATCCCATGCAACCCTCTGACCCAAATAAAAGACCACCAACCCAAAACCAATGGGATACTATGCAGCCGCAATAAGTATGCAGCTGATTTGAATACTAAGCGGGGAAAGGGCGTTGACAGGTAATAAATATGTATAGGCGTTCTTGAATATGCATGATTATTGTGAATAAATGAAGGACCAAAAATTGCTGAGGGCGCGCGTGCCTTTGGGAGAGATCCTGTGTGTTTGCCCACGCTAAAATAAACATATCCTTTTTACTTAAGGCTGAAAGGTGTTTTCTTGCCTTTTATGCTTCACCCCTGCCCAAAACACAGTGTGCTGAGATAGGCACCATAAGTAAAATTTGTCACCCATTGTTAAGAGAGCTCCAAGGCCCCAGTGGCCACTAGCTGCTTGTTCTGATAATTCAGTAGCAGTGTACAGGATTTTTGTAGTGGCTATTTGTGGGTTAAAATTCTCATCATTGATACAATTGTATTCTCTTTTAACCAAAGTTCTCAAGCTAGGGCAGCAATATTCTCCATTATTTTTCATCAGAGTTACTTCCTTTTGAGGATATATTTGATTAGTTTCTTCCTCTTCTGTTTCTTTGGGTAAATCAGTGAATTTTAAAGTGTTGGTGTGTTCTTGGCTTAGGGCAGCTCTTAAAGAATGATTCTCATCTCTCAAAGCATGATTCTCATTCCTTTCTTCATCTAATTGTTTTTGCAAAATTTCCACTAAATTTTGTAGAGAGTCAATAATTGCTCTTTCTTCACTTCTTTGTGTAAAGCCAATTTCTATAGCTGCCAAAACAGAGCAGAGAATGGTCCTATTTCTGCCCAGTTTGAATTTTGTTTTATGTTGCAAAGAATGTATCCTATCAATCACATTTTCTAAATTAAACCAGTTACTGTGCGCCCAATCTTCTCCCCCTTGGGAGGGTTTGGCATTATACTTAGCTAGCAAAGCGAAAAATGCAGCTTTATCTTCTGCATTATGATTTTCAGACATTTTGAAAAAAAAAAAAAAAGGAAAGTAAAGCCACTAAAGGGAGATCAGTCCTTAATTACAGCTTTTGCCATCTACAAGCCCCTTATTTCAGGGAAGGGTAGACACACAGCCTGCATGGTACCCCCTCCTAACTCTTTAGGAAAGGTTAGTACACATGCACACACATCCTACGCAGTTTCCCCCCCCTTATTCCACCCCTCCTAACTCTTTAGGAGAGGTTAGTATTCATGCATACACACCCAACAGTTTTCCGCCCCTTATTTCAGGAAAGACAGACACACAGCCTGCGCAGGTTTTTTCCTTTCCTAATCTTTAGGAAAGATCAGTTCACATATATATAGTAATAAAGAACAAGAACAGTACAGTTCTGCCTTTTACACCAAGAGATCTTTTGTGAATTTCTGAAGACAGAATCCTCAAACGAGTGAAGGGATGCTTTTCACCTAGGTGTGTGCAGTTTGCGGGAACCCTGAAATGCTCCCCTTGCTTTCTAGTCTGGCTCACCCCTGTCAACGTGGCCAGCTAGGTGCAGCTGAGGCAAGACGTCCTTCCCCTGTTACAGACTACACACAACCAGCAGCCCTTCTGTCTGTCAGAAACCCTTTTGTCTGTCCGCGACGCCAATTTATGTCACGATCCGCTCAACCCGAGCAGGAGTCGTGATGGTTGATTCGACCCCAGGGTGCAAAAGACAAAAGTAAGAGACTCAGGTTTGTTTAGCAGAAAGCAGTAATGCAGTTTATTGAGTGCCAAAGAGAGAGAGAGAGAGAGGAGAGAGAGGGAGAGAGAGAAACAGAGGGGGTGAGAGAGAGAAAGGATGGGATATAGCTACGCACAGACGGGACGCATCCTCGTGGTCGCCTGACAAGACGCATCTTCAATCCATTGGGGAGAAAGAGATCTCGAAATCGATTTGGGGAAAGTCACTTTTTATAGTCCTTTTCCAAAGCGAGTGGCTTCTGGCCAGAAGATGGGAAGATTTATGGAATATTGTATGTGGAGATTGTAGCCCCAAGACGCAGGTGCAGGGACAGGGTGCGATAACCAGTACCCTGCAGCGCACCATGACAAGCACCAGGCACAACTACAAACAGTCCTTGGACGGCAAGCATCCACCTCAGCCAGGCCGGAGCTCCAGTTCAGAGCAAGTGGTGCAGTCTCAGTTCCCAGTCTCTGATGACAGTTGTGAGGCAGATCAGAGAAAACTTCGGACCGACTCTTACACCGGGCTCATGCTGGGAGTGCCGAGGAAACTGGAAGCACATGTGGGGAGCAACTGGGCTCATGCTGGGAGCAGCCACTGGCGGCACCGGGAGTCCCAAAGCCCTTTCCAGGCCATGCTGCCCCTCCAGCCCCAGCACCCCCCGCCAGGGTCCCGGCAATGCCAGGGGTCCCCACCCCTCAGGCTCCCCGCTTTGCCCTTCTGGGGCTCTCCTCTCTCTGCGCTCCCGCTCAGGGAAGTCGCGCCTCTCCCGGGGCTCCCCAAAACCGCTGTCCCCCCGCCGATCCCACCGCTCCCGCGCGCTCCCCACGTGGCCCCGGCAGAGCTCGCAGGGCCCGGCCCGGGAAGCCCAACCCCCACTGCGGGGGGACCCGCATCCCCCCGCCCCCTGCCGGGGCTCTGCCCGCACCCACCGGGACCCCCAAAAACACCTCCCGGGGACCCCCCGATATCCCCTGGAGGGCCATCTGCGCCTCTGGAGCCCAACAAGAGCCAATCCTAAAAGGGCCTGATTAGGCCTAAGATCATGGAAAAAGGGCCTCAAATGCAGCCTAGACCCACCAGGTTTGGCCTAAAATCTGCCAAAGGGAACTCAAATCCACATGAAGGGGGCTTACAATCATCAAAATTGGCCTAATATGGTCCAAAAGGGGCCTAAAATCCTGTCTAAAATCCTGGTTTTTATAAAATCAGTCAAATAGGTCTAAAATGTTTGCAGCCAAGACTGAGACAAGCACCAGGTCTGGGACCAGCACCAATACTGAGACTGACATCAGAACAGAGACCGAGACCAAGACTGGGAACAGAACGGACACCAGAACTGACACCAGCACCGCTCCAGAACTGGAACTAAGACTGGGACCAAGACTGAGACTGAAACCAGCCCCAGAATTTGTAGTGGGACTAAGACTGAGACCAGCACTGACACTGGGACGGGCACTAGGAGAGCTCCAGGACTGAGACTGAGATTGACACTGGGAGCACTCCAGGAGCAACACTGGCACAAGTACCAGCACTGGAATTGGAACCACTATGAGACCAAGACCGAGACTGAAACGGGAACTGGCAGTGGCACCGAAACTGGCACCGCTAAAGAACCGAGAATGAGACCAAGGCCATCACTGCTCTGGAATCAAGATTCTGATCGGGACCAGAACCAGCACCAGGAGCACTCCAGGACTGCTCCAAACTGAGACTGAGACCGAGACCAGGATGGAGACAGACAACATGGAGTGCTCTGGGACCTCCGCATTCCCTGCGGGGTTGTGGCTGCACCCAACTCGAGACTGCGCAGGACTGGGAGGGACCCCTGGGAGAGGCGGAACCACCTCGGTTTCCATAGTTCTAGTGCAGCCATCCCAGTCCATATGATCCCAGTTTGCACAATCCCAGTCCATGCAATCCCAGTTTGTACAATCCCAGTCTCCATGGCCCTGATCCATCTGGTCCCAGTCTGTGCAGTCCCAGTCTGGAGGATCCCAGACCGTGTGATCCCAGCCCCCATAATCCCAGTCTGCATGGTCCTGCATGGCTCACACTGCCAGGCACTGGAATTCCAGTTCCCAGCCAGGAAAAGGTGTTCCTGCCATTGAAGGCAAAGCTCTTCAGAAGGGGCCAAAAGCCAAGTGCAGCAAGATCTTACAGGGACATTTCACTGCCAGCCTTCACAACTTCACCCATGGCTGTTGCAGCTCCTGCACTGGGAATTGAATCAGGGCAGGGTCTTTGGTGGGAGCTGCCCTGGGTCAAGGGAGACCCTGAGAGAGAAACAGAGCAGGCAGAGAGAGGCAGGAGAGAAAGTAGGACACAAACACAATCAGTTGAGAAGGTGCCACTGAAAACAGACCTGGAACTGACTGAAAGAGAATGGGATGGAAATCAGGAATTGTCAAAGTTTTATTTATTATCACATACATCCCACCCAGCCATCCCCACACAATCCCGATCCCACCACTCCAAATTTGGATCCCACTTCTCCCAGTCTCCTTCCAACCCCTTCTAACCCTGGTGGCTCTGGAATCTAGTAAGTGTTGTGTGGGATTGAGTTGAGGAGGGAACAAGGCACTTTGAATTTCGATTGATCCCTTTTGAGTCAAAATTGAGGTGTTTTTACTTGGATTTCGGAGGTTTTGAGGGGAGAAATCAATCCCTCTTGGCTTTAGGAGCACAAAGAGATGGAGAAGAGAGAAAAACGAAGGCCAAAACAAAAGGATAACCAGGCAGGTGTCTTCCCAACATGGACGCCAGGGAATGTTGGTCACCAGGGCTCTGCCAAACATGGGTCCTGCAGTGGGGGATGGAGTTGGAGCAGCGCACGAAGCTCTTCCCACACTCGGTGCACTCGCAGGGCTTCCCTTACCGGTGCCTCCGTTGGTGTCTGGTCAAGTTTGAGCTCTGGGAGAAGCTCTTCCCACACTCCTCACACTCGTAGGGCCTCTCCCCAGTGTGGATGCGCCGGTGGCGGATGAGAGTGGACTTGTGCCTGAAGCCCTTCCCGCAGTCAGGACACTCGTAGGGCCTCTCCTCCGTGTGTGTCTGGTAGTGCCTGACGAGATCAGAGCTGCTGGGAAACCTCTTCCCACACTTAGAACACTCGAAGGGCCTCTCCCCACTGTGGATCCTCTGGTGGTTGTTTAGGCTGGAACGCTGCCTGAAGCCCATCCCACAGTCCCCACACTTGTATGGCCTTTCCCCAGTGTGAATCCTTTGGTGGCGGATCAAGTGGGAGCTCTGGCTGAAGCCCTTCCCACACTCCTCACACCTGTAGGGCCTCTCCCCAGTGTGGATCCTCTTGTGGCTGAACAGGCTGGAGCTGTGGCTGAAGCTTATCCCACACTCCTCACACTTGTGGGGCTTTTCACCGGTGTGGATGCGCTGGTGGAAGATGAGGTGGGAGTTCTGCCTGAATCCCTTCCCGCAGTCAGGGCAGCGGAAGGGCTTCTCGTCTGTGTGCGTGCGCTGGTGCTTGAGGAGATTGCCTCTGGTGCGAAACCTCTTCCCACACTCCCCACACTCATAGGGCCTCTCCCCAGTGTGGATCCTCTGGTGGTGGATCAGGAGGGACCTGAATCTGAAGCTCATGCCACACTCTGAGCACTTGAGGCACTTCTCCCCATCACGAAGCTGCTCATGGACCACCAGGGGCGAGCTCTGGCTCCATCTCCGGCCGCCTGCCCGGCCCAGGTTGGGTCTTTCCTCCTCAGATCCCCGCGATCTGCGTTTGCAGCCCCTCCTGGTGCGGGATCTCCGCGGCTTTTCCTCCCCGTTGGATTCCTGCCCCGTGGAGCCGCTGCAAACGGCCTCTTCCACCAGGGTCTGCCACGGGGATTTGTCCTCCCTGGTCTCCGTGCTCATCTCCTTGTCTGGGTGAGGAAGGACAAGGAGAGGATGGGATTTGCCTCTGTGCCAGAGAGAAGGGGAAGGAGATCCCCCCAGCGCGTCCCCGGCAGGTCGGTGTTGGCAGCAGGGTGTCCTGCAGCCGGGGCCGTGCTGGGCTGGGAGATGGAGCAGGACAGAGGGGGAAAGGGGCCCTGACTTCCTCCTCACCTGCCTGGGGCTCCTGGGCCATCTTCCTCTTCCTTGTAGCCTTATCCTCCTCCTCTATCGGGCCAAGGGTTTCAAAATTCTGGTTTGTAGAAAACCAAGGGATGAGCGCATTGTGTTGGGGGTTCCTCCTGCCCAAGTCCATCTCTAGAAGTCCCCAGGCATCTGGGCTCCATCCATCCAAACCACCCAAACAACAACATTCAGCCCAAGAAAATGTTTTCCACGTGTTCCTGGGAATGGTCCCTCCCCTTTGGTGTTTAAGAGTTCCCCCCTGTCCCAGCTGCTGGGGGTCACGCTTCTATTGGGGATCCCCTATCTACTCGGTGCCCGCACTCCCCAGGCTGCTGGGAGTCCCAGCAATCCAAAAAGCTCCCCCCTCTTCCCTCTCCCCATTTAAAGATGCTAAGGATTTTGGGGTCCCCTCTCCCCTTATTCTCTGCTTTGGGGTGCTGGGGGTCCAAGCAGTCCCCGCTGCCCCTCTCCAGGCTGTTGAGGGTCCTGCCAATGGCGGCGCTCCCCCCTCTCTGGGCTCCCCACTTTGGGCTCCTGGGGGACACAGGGCTCTGCTCCTCCAGGCTGCCTCTGCCGGCAGCTGCCACCGGGACCCCCCAGTGCCTCCCCCAAGGGGCATTTTCTGCTCTGCTCTGGAGTTCTGCATTCTCCAAACATTCCCCTTCGCTAAAAAAAAAATAAGCAAGCCATGGTGAGAGGCAGTGGGACTATTCCAGGGGCAACTGGGATAAAACTGGGGGCAAGTGAACCACGCTGAGGTAACTGGGAGTGCCTGGGAATGACTATGAGATTGTTCAGGGCACTGGGATATACTGGGAGTGTCTCGGACCATAGGGCTGGTGACTGGGACATAACTGGGAGTGACTGGGAGTTTGCTGGGGGAAAACTGGGACCATGCTGGGGCAATTGGAGGCAAATGTGAGTGACTGGGGCCCTGCTGGCAAAGACTGGACTCACACTGGGATAGTACTGGGAGTGACTGGGACTGTGCTAGGGGCAGCTGGGATAACTGGGAACACACTGGACCAAAGTGGTGTTGGAAAACGTATCCGTTTAAAAAAATTCTGTAATTTTAACCAAGAGGGTTTGGATGCCTTTGCCCTAAAAAACTTTTAATTTTCTTTGCAGGGCATTGCTGCACCAGCTGGTTTGGGATGAACTCAACACATCCACACACTGGCAGCAGGTGGAATGCTCAAGGGTCATCAGCGGCCATTAACAGAACATCAGTGGCCACCCAGGAACATCCACCCCAGACTCAGCCTCTGGCAAATTGCAGACACCTCCTCTGAAAAGACTGATAAAATCAGGGAATGAAGATCTAATTAACATCAGAATGGGAAAAACCTGGATCCAAAAGGAGACCAAATATTAGGAATTGAGTGTTTTCAACTTGAGACCAAAGAACACTGACCAAACTCATTGACTGTATAAAAAACCTGAAAAATTTACTAAAAATGTAGTGTAATGGAATGATTCTCTCTGCACACACGGGTTATGTCTGGATGAGACGATTTCCTTGCTACATCCTGACCAAAGCATCCTGCCCAGATAATAAAGTAACGCCTTGACTCTCTAAATTTTAAATTGTTCTGGAGGTTGTTTTTTTTTGTCTCAGTTTCGGTGACCTTGGGAGGACCTGGGAGCAACAGGGACCGTGCTGGGACAAATTCCATCATAATAGGGAATGGCTGGGAGTGACCGGGCTCATTCTGGGCATGCCGAGGAAACTGGAAGCACACGTGGGGAGCAACTGGGCTCATGCTGGGAGCAGCCACTGGCGGCACCGGGAGCCCCGAAGCCCTTTCCCGGCCATGCCGCCCCTCCAGCCCCAGCACCCCCCGCCGGGGTCCCGGCAATGCCAGGGGTCCCCCCCTGTCGGGCTCCCCGCTTTGCCCTTCTGGGGCTCTTCTCTCTCTGCACTCCCACTCAGGGAAGCCGCGCCTCTCCTGCGGCTCCCCAAAACCGCTGTCCCCCCGCCGATCCCGCCGCTCCCCACGTGGCCCCGGCAGAGCTTGCAGGGCCCAGCCCAGGAAGCCCAACCCCCACTGCGGGGGGACCCGCATCCCCGGCCCCCCGCCGGGGCTCTGCCCGCACCCACCGGGACTCCCAAAAACACCTCCCGGGTGTTGCAAGTTGATAAACTTTATATATTAATTTAGCATTAGAAGTAGTCATGCTAAGGGTTGACTTATAAACTGGGCCCTGTGTTGGCAGACTCTGTACTGTTTAGTTAAGCAAATTATCTGTGTGTACTGGTGTAAAACTTGCTGAAACAGTAGAAATGTTATCTTATGAGTAGTTCATTGTTTGTCTACATGATGTATGAGACTTATCTAGGGAAAGATCTAACAATTTATTACTAGAAGGAATGTAGAGGGACTGGAGAAACCTTGAGAAAATCATGTAGGGGTAGTGAAGCAAGAAGATCAAAGTGTGAAGGAATTCTTCTAGAAGTGTATTTAGGCCCTGAAGAAATGTAATTAATTTGGGGCTCTGACTTTGAACGCTAGTCCTCAGACCCCAGGGCCCTCAATAAAGCACCGCACTAAACAACTCTGTTGTTTCCTGTCTCTTCTTTACTGTCGGGCAACACGGGGACCCCCCGATGTCCCCCCGAGGGCCACCTGCACCTCTGGAGCCCAGTGTGATAGATAAGGAACCTTTTGTTCGCCTGACAGACCTTGAGAAAGATATCGCCTGGGCCTGTGGAGCCAAGATGATGTAAATTGTTTTATTGCTTTGCTTTGCTTTCCAAGAAGATGTTAATTGTTTAGCTTTGCTAGCCAGACAGACCTTGAGAGTTAATCACTTTGCTTTACTTGCATAAATCACATATCTAAGTGCTAGTAAGTTCCCAAGAAACCGCCGGATCACCCTAGAAGGAGGAGGGGGGTTAGCAAGACAAAACAGAGAAAGAGGCTCCTCACCTTCATCCCTCGACCACCACAAGGCAGAAAAAGACCAGAAAAATACCCCTAGCAACTGGAAGAGCATGCGCAAATTACTAAAAAAACGTAATCCAGAAACAACTTAAAAGGGACCAACTGGGGGGGGGGGGTTGCGGCAGTTGGTGGAGCGGGCTCTGCTCGACTCCCTTGCCGCCCGGCACAGCGCTGATCTTTACTTTTGCTTTTCTGCGACCAATACATTTTTCAATTTTGATTCGATCTCGCATGGTCCATTGTACTCATTTATAACACCCAGCAAGATCCAAACATCCCCCCAAAAAATCCCCAAACCCAGGGACCCCCCCCGGGATATTTGGGGCGAGCTCCCCCTCCCCGGGCACCTGTGGGATGGGGGGCGATGGTCCCGGGGGAGCTGCGAGTTCAGGTAGCTCCGGGCTGGCGCTCAAATCGTTCCTTGTCCCCTCCTGCTTCTGCTGCCGCTCGGTCTCTTCCTCCCTCCCTCCTCCTCCTGCTGCTTTCTGAACCCCGAACTGGGAGGGGATGGGTCAAGGGAAGGGCAGGAACTGCGAGGCCAAACGCCCGGGGCCAAAGGGCTGGGCGGTCCTAAAGGGCATCTGGTTTGGCCTAAAATTATTAAAAAAGGGCCTCAAATGCAGCCTAAATCCACCAGGTTTGGCCTAAAAATCATCCAAAGGGACCTGACACCCACACAATAGTGGTCTAAAATCATCCAAATTTGCCTAACATGGTCCAAAAGGACCCTAAAATCCAGTCTAAATTCCCACTTTGGCATAAAATCAGCCAAATGGGCCTAAAATCTTTGGAACCAAGACCGAGACCAACACCAGAACCAGCACCAGCATCAATACTGAGACCAACATCAGAAAGGAGACCGAGACCAGGACTGGGAACAGAAGTGACACCAGAACTGAGACCAGCACCACTCCAGAACTGGAACTGAGACTGGGACCAACAGCGAGACTGGGCCCTGAATTTCTGCTGGGACCAAGACTGAGACCAGCACCGACACTGGGACGGGCACCAGGAGAGCTCCAGGACTGAGACTGAGAGCGGCACCGGCACCAGAACTGAGACTGGCACCGCTCCATGACTGGGTCTGAGAATGAGATTGGCACTGGGAGCACTCTGGGATCAACACTGGCACCACTACCAGCACTGGGACCGGAACCGCTTTGAAACTGAGACCAAAACTGAAAACGAAACCGGCACCAAGACTGGCACCGCTATAGGACCGTGACTGAGCCTGAGACCAGCACTGCTCCGGGATCAAGATTCAGACCGGGACCAGAATCAGCACCAGGAGCGCTCCAGGACTGCTCCAAACTGAGCCTGAGACCGGGACAAGGACAGAGACCGACACCAGGAGCACTCTGGGACCTCCTTGTTCAGTGCAGCGAATTTTGGCTGCGCCCCACAAGGGAATGGGCAGGACTGGGAGGGACCCCTGGGTCGGGCGAGAACGTCTCAGTTCACATCGTTCTGGAGCAGCCATCCTGGTCCATATGGTCCCAGTTTGTACAATCCCAGTCCATGTGATCCCAGTCTGTACAATCTCAGTCCATGGGATCCCAGTTTGTACAATCCCAGTCCATGAGATTCCAGTTTCTACAATCCCACTCTGCATGGTCCTGATCAATCTGGTCCCAATCTGTGCAGTCCCAGCCTGGAGGATTCCAGTCCATGTCATCCCAGCCCCCATGATCCCAGTCTGCATGGTCCTGCATGGCTCACACAGCCAGGCTCTGGAATTCCAGTTCCCAGCATGGAAAAGTTGTTCCTGCCCATCCTAGTTTTGGATCTCCTACTTGAGGTTTCCCAGCCAAGGCACCCATTATGTCACAGCTTTAGCATTCTGTTGCTGTTCCCATTCCTATTCCCAATCCCTATCTCATTCCCGTTTTTATTCTCAATCTTCTTCCCGTTCCCCTTCCTGATGCCATTCCCAGTCCTGTTCCTGATCCTGATCCCAATCTCATTCCTATTCCCATTCCAATCCTAATGCCATTCCTGTTCCCAATCCCTATCTCATGCCCAATCCTTATCTCATTCCCATTCCCAATCTCGTTCCCATTTCTGATTCCGATCTCATTCCCAATCTCGATCCCTTTCCCAATTCCAATCCCTTTCACATTCCCAATCCCTCTTTCATTCCCATTCCAAAGCCTGTTTCCATTCCCAATCCTGATCCCATTTCCTTTCCCAGTTCCAATTTCATTCCCATTCCCATTCCCATTCCCATTCCCAATCCCCAGTCCCAATTCTTATCCTCTTCTCAATCCTGATCTCATTCTCGTTTCTGATCCCTCATTCCCAGTCTCATTCCTATTCCCAATCCATAACCTGTTCCCAATCCCAAACCTGTTCCCATTCCCATTCCCATTCCCAATCTCATCCCTGTTTCTGATCCCAATCTCATTTGCCATCTCGATCCCTTTCCCAATCCTGATCCCGTTCTCATTCCCAAACCCTATTTCATTCCCAATCCCGATCCTGATCCAAATCCTGTCCCCAATCCCAATCTTATTCCCACTACCAATCCCTATTTCATTCCCAATCCCGATCCTGTTCCCAATCCCAATCCTGCCGCTGTTTTCAGGGAATCATTTTGATCTCAACCTCTACCCCAAACCTGGGGGGGTCAAAACCCCCCAAATCGTGGGGTCGAACATCCCCAAACGCCAAATTTGGGATCAAAACCCCCAATCCCCAAACGCTGGGGTTTGAAATATTTGGGGTGTCCAACCCCTCTGATCCCAAAATTTGGGGTTAAACCTCCCTGATCCCCAAATTCTGCAGTCAAAACTCCCCAAAACCCAAACCCTGGGGTGTCAATACCCCCAAATCTCAAATTTTAGGATCGCCCACCCCCCCTCAGTTCTCAAACTCTGGGGTTAAACCCTTCAAATCCCCATAATTTGGTGTCCAACCCCCCCAAATACCAATCTTTAGGACCAACAACCCCAAACCCCAAATCCTGAGGTGTAAAACACCCTTGACCCCAAATTTTAGGATGAAACACTCTCAGACTCCAAACCTTGAGGTGTCAAACTCCCCCAATTCCCAAACTCTGGGGTTTGAAATATTTGGGGTGTCCAACCCCCCCGATCCCAAAATTCTGGGGTCAAACGCTCTGATCCCAAACCCTGGGGTGTAAACCCCCCCCCAAACTTAAGGATCAAATCTCCCTTATCCCCAAACTTTGGGGTCAAACCCACCTGACCCCAAGTTCCCCCCCAAAACCACTCCACCCTGGGGGGCACAGCAGGAGTCATTTGGAGTTTATTTGGGGCTGGTTTGGGATTGATTTGGGGTTCATTTGGGGCTGGTTTGGGATTGATTTGGGGTTCATTTGGGATTGATTTGGGATTGATCTGGGGTGGGGGCAGGTCAAGGTGCAATGTCTGCAGAGACACCCTGGGTACAATGATGGGAAAAAAACAAAAAACCCAGGGGAAACCCCAAAACACCTGGGAAACCCTAAAAAGGGGATTTGGGGTTGGTTTGTGATTTGATTGATTTTGATCTGGGATTTATTTGGGGTGGGGGCAGCGCCAGGTGCAACGTCACCAGAGAGACCCTGGGTACAATGATGGGAAAAAACCCCAAAAAACCCTGGGGAACCCTAAAAGTGAATTTCCGGTGGGAAAAGGAGATTTTGGGGTAAAAGGGAAAGAAATTGGGATATAAAAATGAGATTTTGGGATGGAAAAGGAGATTTGGGGCAGGGAAAAAGGGTTTAGAGTGGGGATTGAGGATTTGAGGTCAGGATTTTGGATGGGAAAAGGGGATTTGGGATTGAAAACGGAGATTTTGGGTAGGAAAAGGGGATTTGGGATGCTCAAAAGATTTGGGGTGGGAAAATGAGAATTTGAGCTGGGAAAAGGAGAATTTGGAGTCTGAAAAGGACATTTGGGATGCACAACGAAGGATTTAGGGGTTGGAAAAAACAAGATTTGGTTTAAAAAAAAAATATTTGGGATTAAAAAAAGGAGGATTTGGTCCGAGCTGAACTTACCTGGGGGAGTGGGGGCAGCTGGGAGGTTTGGGGAAGAGTCAGAACCATTTCTGGGGCAGTTTTCTGGGATTTTTGGGGCTGGGTTTGAGCAATTTTGGAATATTTGGGGGCAGATTTGAGGAATTTTCGGGTGGTTTGGAGGGATTTTAGGGTGTTTCTATGGGATTTGGGGGTGTTTCTACTTGATTTTGGGGCAGCCTGAAGGGACTTGGGATGTTTTGGGGCAGTTTTGGGGTATTGATGGGCGGTTTTGAGGCGTTTCTCTAGAATTCTGAGGTATTGCAGGCCCATTTTTTTCGGGTTTGGGGTGTTTCAGGTGGGTTTGGTCACTTTTTGGCGAAGCAGATCTTCATGGCGTTGCTCTGGGATTTTAGGGTGTTTTGGGGTACTCAGGGGCAGTTTTGAGGCGTGTCTCAGGGATTTTGGGGCGTTGCTCTGGGATTTGGGGTGTTTCGGGGCAGTTTTGCCAAAGCCTCCCCAAACGCACCTCAGAGCCCTCAATTCCCCTCAGACCCCCAAATCGCCCCAAATCCATTCGGGACCCACTTCACACCCCTCACTTCCCTCAGACCCCCAACTTCCCCATGTCCCCCGGCTCCATCTCAGATACCCCAATTCCCCCAAAGCTTCCCCAGACCCCTCAGTTCCCCTCAGAGACCCCCAAAGCACCTCATTTCCACCCGGCCCCACCTCGGACCCCTCAATTCCCCACAGAGCCCCCACATCCATTCCAGACTCACCTCAGACCCCTCAATTCCCCTCAGACCCCCTAAATCCCCCCATTTCGCCCCAAAGCCTCCCCAAAAGCACCTCAGACTCCTCAATTCCCCTCAGATTCCCCCAAATCCCCCCATTTCCCCCCGGCCCTACCTCAGGTTCCTACACAGCCGATCTCCCGTCACGCTCTGTCCGCCACGCGCGCTGGCCCCTCCCAGCCAATAGCGGCGCGCCTCTCCCCGAGCCAACCAATCAGCGCGCGGCTCCCTCAGCAACACCCGCCTCCCGCGCTGGTTCCTGGGGAGGTCCCAGGGTTGGTTTGGGGTTCCTGGGGGTCCCAGCCCCACCCTGACCGGGCTCTGGGGGTTTTGGGGAGGGGATCCCCTCAGTTTGGGGGGGTCTCCCACGGTGCCCCCTCCCCAAAAAGTCTCGAGGGTCCCTGGAAGTGGCTCCTGTTCCACCGGCCCGTGCCCCCCCTGATCCAGGACGGGCCCCAGTGAGTCTGGGGGCTTCGGGGGCTGGGGGGTTTGGGGGTTCTGGAGGGGTTTTTGGGGAGTCTGGGGGGATCTGGGGGCTCTGCAGAAACCCTAAAATCCCCCAAAACCCCCTGAAATCCCCTAAATCCCCCAAATCCTCCCAAAATCTCCCCAAAATCTCCCTAAATTCTCCCAAAACCCCCAAAGATCTCCCAAAATCCCTCAAAATCCCCTGAAAACCCCAAAATCTCCCTAAATTGCCCCAAAACCCCCAAAATCCCTCCAACCCCCAAAATCCCCCTAAAATCCCTCCCAAAATCCCCCTTGAAATCCCCTCAAAATCCCCCAAATCTTCCCAAAATCTCCCCAAAATCACCAAAATCCACCCCAAGAATTCCTGAAATCCCCCAAAATCCTCCCAAAATCCTCCCCAATCCCCCTGAAATCTCCAAAAATCTCGAAATCCCCCAAAATCCCCCAACAGTCCCCCAAATCCCCAGGACACCCCAAAACCCCCAAATTCTCCCCCAAACCTCCTCAAAATCCCCCAAAATTTTCCTAAAACGCCCTCAAAATCCCCCTCACACCCCAAAAATCCACCCCAGACACCCCAAATCCCCCCAAAACTCTCCAAAAATCCCCTTGGACACGCCAAAATCCACAAATTCTCCCTAAAACCCCGTCAAAATCCCCAAAATTTTTCTAACCTCCCCAAATCCTCATCCTCAAAATCCCCCAAATCCCTCAAAATCTCCCCTAACCTCCCCAAAATCCCCCAGACACCCCAAATCCCTTGGGACACCTCAAAATTCTCCCCAAAACCCCTCAAAATCTCCCCAAATTTTCCAAAATCCCCTTAAAATCCACCCCCAAAATTCCCTGAAATCTCCCCAAATCCCCCCAAAATCCTCAAGATCTCCTGAAAACCCCAAAATCTCTAAAATTCCCTAAATCTCCCCAAATCCCTCAAATCTCTAAACCCCCAACCCCCTGAGCACATCTCCCCGTGGGCTGCAGCCCCTGGCCCGCGCCGTGTCCAGCAGAGCCCCCAGACCCAATTGGGGCCGGGGGGTCCCAGCAGAGCCCCGGCCATGGCCAGGGCCACCAGCCCACACCTGGGGGTGGGGGATTTTGGGGGTTGGGGGGTTTTGGGAGGATTTGGGGCAGATTTGGGGGATTTCAGGGAATTCCTGGGGGCATTTGGGGGATTTTGGGGGTTTTCAGACAATTTTCGGGGATTTTTCAGAGATTTCCAACGATTTTGGGAGGATGTGGGAGGTTTCGGGGCAATTTTAGGGAAATTTTGGGGAGATTTTAGGGTTTTCCGTGGATTTTGGGAGGATTTGGGGGATTTTGGAGGGGGCTTGGGGGACATTTGGGAGATTTCAGGGGTTTGGGGGTGGTTTGGGGGAATTTTAGGAGATTTCAGGGGATTTGTGGAGGGATTTTCGGGAGATTTTGGGGAGGTTGGGAGATTTTGGGGGATTTTTTGATTTTCAGGGGATTTGGGGAGATTTTGGGGGTTTGGAGGGATTTTGGGAGGATTTGGGGGATTTTGGGGGAATTTTAGGAGATTTTGTGGGGATTTTGGGGAGTTTGGGGGATATTGGGGGGATTTTGGGGAGAATTTTGGGGGATTCCGAGATTTCAGGGAATTCCTGGGTGGATTTGGGGGATGTTGGGGGTTTTAGGGGGATTTTGGGGAATTTGGAGGTGTCGCTGCCCGAGGTGTCTCCTTAGCCCCGGGATCCCCTCAGGAGGACATGCAGTGGTTCAAATCCTGGTTTTCCCCCAGGCGCCGATGAGAGATTGCAGCAGACGGTTTCAGAGGCTCCAAGGATTGTTGATTGTTCCTTGTCTCAGGAACTCTCTGCCCGGCTCACAGCGTCTGTCCAGCCGGGCACCCAGGATGGAATCTGCCTGCTGAGGGCAGGGCTGATCTTCTACAGTCTGCATTCCGTGCTGGATGTTTGTAACAACTTTCCAATGCAATCCAACTGTGTTAAACTGCCCAGCCGTGTCCCCATCCAACCTGACAGTGCCAGCATGTCACCCAGCACGGATGGCACGGAGAAGGAGGAGGAAGAGGTATCCACACCCCAAATTCTCCATCTTGGCCACGTGTCCCTTATCACAAACATCCCCAAAAGTCTATTTATCTACGTTCTAACAGTCTCATTTACACTTGACTGATTTTGGTGGCTTGTTTCCATTCCCTCTGTGTGGGTAATTTCCCCCAGGGGTTTGAATTCAGCGCCTGAGACACCTGGGTCTCACTCAGGGCTCTTTGAGACCCTCGCCAGGGGGGTTTTGAGACCCCCAGGGAGGCCAGGGGAACACCCTGGGCTCCCACAGGAGGGATTTCAGGGGATTTTGGGGGATTTGGGCAATTTTGGGGGATTTCAGGGAATTTGTGTTGGGATTTTGAGGGATTTGGGAAATTTGGGGGATTATGGGGATTTCAGGGGATTTTGGGGGATTTTAGGAGATTTCAGGGGGATTAGGGAGGATTTGGGGGCGTTTCAGAGGATTCTGGGGGAGTTTGGAAAGATTTTGGGGTTTTCAGGGGATTTTGAGGGATTTTGGGGTGGATTTGGGGGATTTTGGGAGATTTCGGAGATTTGGTGGGTTTTGGGGGATTTCAGGAATTCTTGGCTGGATTTTGGTGATTTTGGGGAGATTTGGGAGGAATTTTAGAGGATTTCAAGGGGGATTTTGGGGGGATTTTGAGGGGGTTGGAGGGATTTTGGGGGTTTTGGGGGCAATTTAGGGAGATTTTGGGGGATTTTCAGGGGATTTTGAAAGATTTTGGGAGATCTTTGGGGGTTTTGGGGGAATTTGAGGAGGTTTGGGGGATTTCGGGGAGATTTGGGGGATTTAGGGGATTTCAGGGGGTTTTGGGGGATTTTAGGGTTCTTGCAGAGCCCCCAGATCCCTCTAGACCCCCAAAACCCCTCCAGAACCCCCAAACCCCCAGCCCCCGAAGCCCCCAGACTCACTGGGGCCCGTCCTGGATCAGGGGGGCACGGGCCGGTGGAACAGGAGCCACTTCCAGGGACCCTCGAGACTTTTTGGGAGGGGGCACCGTGGGAGACCCCCCAAACTGAGGGGGATCCCTCCCCAAAACCCCCAGAGCCCGGTCAGGGTGGGCTGGGACCCCCAGGAACCCCAAACCAACCCTGGGACCTCCCCAGGAACCAGCGCGGGAGGCGGGTGTTGCTGAGGGAGCCGCGCGCTGATTGGTTGGCTCGGGGAGAGGCGCGCCGCTATTGGCTGGGAGGGGCCCGCGCGTGGCGGACAGAGCGTGACGGGAGATCGGCTGTGTAGGAACCTGAGGTAGGGCCGGGGGAAATGGGGGATTTGGGGGAATCTGAGGGAATTGAGGAGTCTGAGGTGCTTTTGGGGAGGCTTTGGGGAGAAATGGGGGATTTAGGGGGTCTGAGGGAATTGAGGGGTCCGAGGTGGGGCCGGGGAAATGAGGTGCTTTGGGGGTCTCTGAGGGAACTGAGGGTCTGGGGAAGCTTTGGGGGAATTGGGGTATCTGAGGTGGGGCCGGGGGACATGGGGAAGTTGGGGGTCTGAGGGAAGTGAGGGGTGTGAAGTGGGTCCCGAATGGATTTGGGGCGATTTGGGGGTCTGAGGGGAATTGAGGGGTCTGAGGTGCGTTTGGGGAGGCTTTGGCAAAACTGCCCCGAAACACCCCAAATCCCAGAGCAACGCCCCAAAATCCCTGAGACACGCCTCAAAACTGCCCCTGAGTACCCCAAAACACCCCAAAATCCCAGAGCAACGCCATGAAGATCTCCTTCGCCAAAAAGTGACCCAAACCCACCTGAAACACCCCCAAACCCGAAAAAATGGGCCTGGAAAATCCCAGAATTCCAGAGAAATGCATCAAAACCGCCCCTTATTACACCAAAACTGCCCCAAAACATCCCAAGTCCCTTCAGGCTGCCCCAAAATCAAGTAGAAACACCCCAAATCCCATGGAAACATCCTAAAATCCCCCCAAACCACCCCAAAATGCCTCAAAGCTGCCTCCCAAATATTCCAAAATTGCTCAAAACCAGCCCCAAACAGCAAAAATCCCAGAAAACTGCCCCAGAAATGGTCCTGACCCTGCCCCAAACCTCCCACCTGCCCCCGCTTCCCCAGGTAAGTACAGCTCGGACCAAATCTTCGTTTCTTTATTCCAAATCTGTTTTTTAAACCCAAATCCTCTTTTTTCCAACCCAAAAATCCTTCTTTGTGCACCCCAAATGTCCTTTTCAGACCCCAAATTCTCTTTTTCCCAGCTCAAATTCTCCTTTTCACACCCTAAATCTTTTCAGCATCCAAAATCCCCTTTTCCCACCTCAAAATCTTTTGTTCCCACCCCAAATCTACTTTTTCAATCCCAAATCCTTTTCTGTCTACCCCGAATCCCCTTTTCCCACCCAAAATCTCTTTTTTCAATCCCAAATCCCCTTTTCTCACCCAAAATCCTGACCTCAAAACCTCAAACCCTACTCTAAACCCTTTTTTCCTGCCCCAAATCTCCATTTCCATCCCAAAATCTCATTTTTATATCCCAATTTCTTCCTATTTTACCCCAAAATCTCCTTTTCCCACCGCAAAGTCACTTTTAGGGCTCCCCAGGGGTTTTTGGGGTTTCCCAGGGGTTTTTGCGTTTTTCCCACCCCCAGCATTGTACCCAGGGTGTCTCTGCAGACATTGCATCTGGCACTGCCCCCACCCCAAATAAATCCACAAATCCCAAATCAATCCCCAATCAACACCAAATAAACCCCAAATGACCCCTGCTGTGCCTCCCAGGGTGGAGTGGTTTTGGAGGGGAGTTTGGGGTCACGTGGGTTTGACCCCAAAGTTTGGGGATACGGGAGGTTTGATCCTAAAGTTTGGGGGGGGTTGACACCCCAGGCTTTGGGATCAGGGGGTTTGACCCCAGAATTTTGGGATTGGGGGGTTGGACACCCCAAATATTTCAAACCTCAGAGTTTGGGATTCAGGGGGGTTTGACACCTCAAGGTTTGGAGTCTGAGGGGGTTTGATCCTAAAATTTGGCGTCGAGGGTGTTTTGCATCTCTGGATTTGGGGTTTGGGGGGTTGGTCCTAAAGATTGGGATTTGGGGGTTGGACACCAAATTATGGGGATTTGGGGGGTTTAACCCCAGAGTTTGAGATTTGAGGGGGGATGGGCGATCTTAAAATTTGATATTTGGGTGTATTGACACCCCAGTGATTGGGTTTTGGGGGTTTTGACCTTAGAAATTGGGGATCAGGGGGTTTAACCCCAAATTTTGGGATCAGAGGGGTTGGACACCCCAAATATTTCAAACCCCAACGTTTGGGGATTGGGGGTTTTGATCCCAAATTTGGGGTTTGGGGATATTTGACCCCAGGATTTTGGGGGTTTTGACCCCCCCAGGTTTGGGGTAGAGGTTGAGATCAAAATGATTCCCTGAAAACAGCGGCAGGATCGGGATTGGGAACAGGATCGGGATTGGGAATGAAATAGAATTGGTGTGGGAATGGGATTGGGATTGGGGACAGGATTGGGAACGGGATCAGGATTGGGAATGAAATAGGGATTGGGAATGGGTACCAGGATCAGGATTGGGAAGGAATCGAGATTGCAAATGAGATCGGGGTCAGAAACGGGAATGAGATCAGGATTGGGAATGGCAATGGGATAAGGATTGGGAATGGGAGAGGGATAAGGTTTAGGATTGGGAATTGGGAACAGGATTGGAATTGGGAAAGAAAATGGGAATGGGTTTGGGAATGGGAACAGGATCGAGAATCGGATTGAGTTCGGGATTGAGAATGGGAATGGGAACACGAAAGGAAACAGGATCAGGAATGGAAAAAGGGATTGGGAATGGGAATGGAAATAGGGATTGGGAATGTGAAAGGGATTGGAATTGGGAAAAGGATTGAGATTGGGAATGAGATTGGAATCAGAAATGGGAACGAAATTGGGAATGGGAACAGGAAGAGGATTGGGAATGAGAAAGGGATTGGGCATGAGATAGGGATTGGGAACAGGAAAGGGATTAGGATTGGAATGGGAATAGGAATGGGATCAGGATCAGGACCAGGAACAGGACTGGGAACGGCATCAGGAAAGGGAACAGGAAGAAGACTGAGAATAAAAATGGGAATGAGATAGGGATTGGGAATAGGATTGGGAACAGGATCGGGATGCTAAAGCTGTGACATAAATGGGTGCCTTGGCTGGGAAATCTCAAATTGGAGAACCAAAACTAGGATGGGAAGGAACGACTTTTCCTGGCTGGGAACTGGAATTCCAGAGCCTGGCAGTGTGAGCCATGCAGGACCATGCAGACTGGGATCATGGGGGCTGGGATGACATGGACTGGGATCCTCCAGACTGGGACTGCACAGACTGGGACCAGATGGATCAGGGCCATGCAGAGTGGGATTGTACAAACTGGGATCACACGGTCTGAGATTGTACAAACTGGGATCCCATGGACTGGGATTGTACAAACTGGGACCATATGGACCGGGATGGCTGCTCCAGAACGATGTGAACTGAGACGGTCCCGCCCCTCCCAGGGTCCCTCCCAGTCCTGCCCAGTCCCGTGTGGGGGCGCAGCCAAAACTCCCCGCAGTGAACAAGGAGGTCCCAGAGCGCTCCTGGTGTCGGTCTCTGTCCTGGTCCCGGTCTCAGGCTCAGTTTGGAGCAGTCCTGGAGCGCTCCTGGTGCTGATTCTGGTCCCGGTCTGAATCTCGATCCCGGAGCGGTGCTGGTCTCAGGACCAGTCACGGTCCTATAGCGGTGCCAGTCTTGGTGCCGGTTTCGTTTTCAGTTTTGGTCTCAGTCTCGGAGCGGTTCCGGTCCCAGTGCTGGTACTGGTGCCAGTGTTGATCCCAGAGTGCTCCCAGTGCCAATCTCACTGTCAGACCCAGTCATGGAGCGGTGCCAGTCTCAGTTCTGGTGCCGGTGCCGCTCTCAGTCTCAGTCCTGGAGCTCTCCTGGTGCCCGTCCCAGTGTCGGTGCTGGTCTCAGTCTTGGTCCCAGCAGAAATTCAGGGCCCAGTCTCGGTCTTGGTCCCAGTCTCAGTTCCAGTTCTGGAGTGGTGCTGGTCTCAGTTCTGGTGTCAGTTCTGTTCCCAGTCCTGGTCTCGGTCTCCTTTCTGATGTTGGTCTCAGTATTGATGCTGGTGCTGGTTCTGGTGTTGGTCTTGGTCTTGGTTCCAAAGATTTTAGGCCCATTTGGCTGATTTTATGCCAAAGGGCGATTTTAGACTGAATTTTAGGGCCCTTCTGGACAATGTTAGGCAAATTTGGATGATTTTAGATCACTCTTGTGTGGATTTGAGGTCCCTTTGGCTGCATTTTTAGGCCAAACCTGGTGGATTTAGGCTGCATTTGAGGGGCTTTGGGTGATTTTAGGCCAAACCAGGCCCCTTTAGGACTGCCCTGTCGTTTGGCCCCGCCCCTTTCCCCTCACAGTTCCTGCCCTTTTCTGACCCCGCCCCTTTCCTGTTGGTTTCTGCCCATTTATTAGCCCTGCCCATTATACTCAGAGCCACTGGCAATCATTAACCTCTCCTCTTTTATTCCGACTGAGCCCTTGTGTTTGCCCTGCCCTGTTCCCCTCTAAGCCCCGCCCATCTCCTGGCGCATTCACCCCGCGCATGCTCAGAACACCCAAAAGTGCTTCACCGCCATCTTTGCTCCTGGTCCCCGGCGCGGCTGCAGCGTGTCCGAGAGCTGCGGTGGGGCTGGGGGATCTATAGGGGATCTGTAGGGGATCTGTTGGGGATCTGTAGGAGCCTGGAGGGGCTTTACCGCCCTGGGAGTTTCTGGGGTTTTGAATAGGGGATTTGGGCTTGTCTACGGGGGATTTGGGGGCACTGGGTAGTCTATAGGGAATCTATAGGGGATCTGTCAAGGACTGGGTGGGGCTGAGGGTCTCTATAGCAGATTTGGGCTTCCCTGTAGGAGATTTCAGGGGTCCCTTAAGGGGGATTGGGATTTTGATAGGGGATTTGGGGGCACTGGGTTTTCCCTAAAGGCACTCTGAGAGAATTATGGGGTCTACACCAGGAAGTTTTTTTCAAATTTTGTATACAAACATGGGAATTTTTAGGTTTCTATTGGGAATTTTTGAAATTTTGGGGACCTCAAATGGAATTTTGGAGGATCCCATAGGGAATTTTTGTTGTCTCTATAGGCAAACTTGGGTCCAAACATGGGAAGTTTGCGTTCTCTACAGGAAATTTTTGGGATCGCCTTAGTGAATATTTGGGAATTCAGGGTCCAAATGTGGGAATTTCTGGGTGAAAATTTTGGGTGCCAAAATATGGCAGTGAGCACCTGGCATGAAGCCCATGAGACCCCGAACTCTGATTTTAGGGTGATTTTGGCTCCCTTGGGGGGTTTCAGGCCAGTTTGGGTGTGTTTAGGTCCATTTGGATGATTTTAGGAAAATCGAGGTGGTTCTAATATGATTTTAGGCCCATTTTTGTGCTTTTTGGCAAAAGCAGGAACTTTCAGGGTGGATTTGACAGACATTTAGGAGATTTAAAGGTGATTACAGGCAACTTGGTGTGCGTTTTCAACCCTTTTTGGCAGTTTGAGACACTTTTGTGAGATTTCAAGCCCATTTGGCTGATTTCAGGCTAAAGCTGATGGGTTTTAGGCTGGATTTTAGGCCCCTTTTGGACAATATTAGGCACATTTGGATGATTTTACACCCCTTGGTGTGGATTTGAGGCCTCTCTGGCTGATTTTAGCCCATATGTGGTGGATTGAGGCTGAATTTGGTGCCTTTCATTGGTGATTTTTGGGCAAACCGAATCCTTTTTGGACCTTTGGACCGCGTCCCTTTCCCCTCACAGTTCCTGCCCTTCCCTTGACCCATCCCCTCCCAGTTCGGGGTTTGGAATGGTGGAGGAGGAGGCAGGGAGGAAGAGGCGGAGTGGCAGCCCCACAAAGGCAAAGCGGGGAGCCCGAGAGGGGGGGACCCCTGGCATTGCCGGGACCCCGGCGGGGGTGCTGGGGCTGGCGGGGCAGCATGGCCTGGAAAGGGCTTCGGGGCTCCCAGTGCCGCCAGTGGCTGCTCCCAGCATGAGCCCAGTTGCTCCCCACCTATCCCTGTTATGATGGAATTTTCCCCAGCACGGTCCCAGTTGCTCCCAGTTCCACCCAGGGTCACCGAAAGTGAGAGTAAATAAGACAATCCTCCGACAAAATTTTTCACTGGTCCAGAGAGAATCCTTCCATGACACTCTGTTTTTAGGAGATTTTTCTAATCTTTTTTCCAGGTAGTACTCATGGAAATGAATTGGGTCAGTGTTCTTTGGTCTCAAGTTGCAAACACTCAATTCCTAATATTTAGTCTCCTTTTGGATCTGGTTTCTCCCCTTCTGATGGTAATTAGTTCTTCATTCCCTGATTTTATCTCTCTTATCAGAGGAGGTGTCTGCAATTTGCCAGAGGCAGAGTCTGGGGTAGATGTTCCTCAAAGGCCACTGATGTTCTGTTAATGGCCGCTGATGCCCTTGAGCATTCCAGCTGCTCCCAGTGTGTTGATGTGTTGACCCCACCTAGTGCAGCAATGCCCTGCAAAGAAAATTTCAAGTCTTTTGGAGAGCAAAGGCAACCAAAACCTCTTGGTTAAAATTACAGAACTTTTTTTAAACTGATTCGTTTTCCACCCCCACTTTGGTCCAGTGTGTTCCCAGTTCTCCCAGCTGCCCCTAGCACAGTCCCAGTCACTCCCAGTACTGTCCCAGTATGAGTCCAGTATGAGTCCAGTCTCTGCCAGCAGGGCCCCAGTCACTCACACTCGCTACCAGTTGCCCCAGCGTGGTCCCAGCTTTCCCCCCAGCACATTCCCAGACACACCCAGTTTGGTCCCAGTCACCACCCCTATGGTCTCAGACACTTCCAGTATATCCCAGTTGCCCTGAACAATCTTGTAGTCCTTCCCAGGCACTCCCAGTTATCTCAGCATGGTTCACTTGCCCCCAGTTTTATCACAGTTACCTCTGGATAGTCCCAGTGCTGTTCAGCATGATTTGTTTATGTTCTTTTTAGTGAAGTGGAATGTTTAAACTGCAGAACTCCAGAGCAGAGCAGAAAATGCCCCTTGGGGGGACACTGGGGGGTCCCGGTGGCAGCTGCTGGCAGAGGCAGCCTGGAGGAGCAGAGCCCTGTGTCCCCCAGGAGCCCAAAGTGGGGAGCCCAGAGAGGGGGGAGCGCCGCCATTGGCGGGACCCTCAACAGCCTGGAGAGGGGCAGGGGGGACTCCTTGGACCCCCAGCACCCCAGAGCAGAGAATAAGGGGAGAAGGGACCCCAAAATCCCCCAGCATCCCTAAATGGGGAGAGGGAAGAGGGGGGAGCTTTTTGGATTGCTGGGACTCCCAGCAGCCTGGGGAGGGCGGGCACCGAGTAGATGGGGGACCCCCAATAGAAGCGTGACCCCCAGCAGCTGGGACAGGGGGGAACCCTCAAACACTAAAGGAGAGGGAGCATTCCCAGGAAATCCTGGGAGGCATTTCCAGGGCTGAGTGTTGGTGTTTGGGAGGTTTTGATGGAGCCCAGATGCCCGGGGACTTCTAGAGATGGACTTGGGCAGGAGGAACCCCCAACACAAGGAGCTCATCCCTTGTTTTTCCCCAAACCAGGATTTCCCATTCCCAACCCTTAGCCCAGTGAAAGAGCAGGAGGCTGCGAGGAAGAGGAAGATGGCCCAGGAGCCCCAGGCAGGTGAGGAGGAAGTCAGTGCCCCTTTCCCCCTCTGTCCTGCTCCATCTCCCAGCCCAGCATGGCTCTGGCTGCAGGACACTATGTTGGCGACACCGACCTGCTGGGAATGCGCTGGGGGGATCTCCTTCCCCTTCCCTCTGGCACGGAGGCAAATCCCATCCTCTCCTTGTCCTTCCTCGCCCAGGGAAGGAGCTGAGCACGGAGAGCAGGGAGGACAAATCCCCACGTCACAACCTGGTGGAAGAGGCCATTTGCAGCGGCTCCAAGGCGCAGGAATCCAACGGGGAGGAAAAGCCGTGGAGATCCCGCACCAGGAGGGGCTGCAAACGCAGATCACGGGGATCTGAGGAGGAAAGACCCAGCCTGGGCCGGGCAGGCGGCCGGAGATGGAGCCAGAGCTCGCACCTGGTGGTCCATGAGCAGCTTCGTGATGGGGAGAAGCGCCACAAGTGCTCGGAGTGTGGGATGAGCTTCAGATGGAGGTCCCACCTTATCCCCACCAGAGGATCCACACTGGGGAGAGGCCCTACGAGTGTGGGGAGTGTGGGAAGAGGTTTCACACCAGAGGCAATCTCCTCAAGCACCAGCGCACGCACACAGACGAGAAGCCCTTCCGCTGCCCCGACTGCGGGAAGGGATTCAGACAGAACTCTGACCTCACCAAACACCGGCGCATCCACACTGGGGAAAAGCCCCACGAGTGTGAGGAGTGTGGGAAGAGCTTCAGCCAGAGCTCCCACCTGATCAGCCACCAGAGGATCCACACTGGGGAGAGGCCCTACGAGTGTGAGGAGTGTGGGAAGGGCTTCAGGCAGCGTGGCAACCTAATCGTTCACCAAAGGATCCACACTGGGGAGAGGCCCTACGAGTGTTCTAAGTGTGGCAAGAGGTTTCGCACCAGCTCTAATCTCGTCACGCACTACCAGACACACACGGAGGAGAGGCCCTACGAGTGTCCTGACTGCGGGAAGGGCTTCAACCAGAAGTCCCACCTCATCATCCACCAGCGCATCCACACTGGGGAGAGGCCCTACGAGTGTGAGGAGTGTGGGAAGAGCTTCTCCCAGAGCTCAACCTTGACCCAACACCAACGGAGGCACCAGTAAGGGAAGCCCTGCGAGTGCCCTGAGTGTGGGAAGAGCTTCGTGCACTGCTCCAACTCCATCCCCCACTGCAGGACCCACGATTGGCAGAGCCCTGGTGACCCACATTCCCTGGGATCCATGTTGGGAAGACACCTGCCTGGTTATCCTTTTGTTTTGGCCTTTGTTTCTTTCCCTTCTCCATCTCTTTGTGCTCCAAAAGCCAAGGGGATCGATCTGTCGCCTCAAAACCTCCCAAATCCAAGTAAAAACACCTCAATTTTGACTCAAAAGGGCTCAATCCAACTTCAAAGTGCCTTGTACCCTCCTAAAAATAACTCAATCTGACAATAACATTACTTGATTCCAGAGCCTCCAGGGTGAGAAGGGGTTGGAAGGAGATTGGAACAAGTGGGATCCAAATTTGGAGCGGTGGGATCGGGATTGTGTGGATGTTCCTGGGGGATGGATTTGATAGTAAATAAAACTTGGACAATTCCTGATTTCTGTCCCATTCTCTTTCAGTCAGTTTCAGGTCTGTTTTCAGTGGCACCTTCTCAGCTGATTGTGTTTGTGTCCTCCTTTCTCTCCTGCCTCTCTGTGCCTGCTCTGTTTCTCTCTCAGGGTCTCCCTTGACCCAGGGCAGCTCTCACCAAAGACCCTGCCCTGATTCAATTCCCAGTGCAGGAGCTGCAGCAGCCATGGGTGAAGTTGTGAAGGCTGGCAGTGAAATGTCCCTGTAAGATCTTGCTGCACTTGGCTTTTGGCCCCTTCTGAAGAGCTTTGCCTTCAAGGGCAGGAACATCTTTTCCTGCCTGGGAACTAGAATTCCAGAGCCTGGCAGTGTGAGCCATGCAGGACCATGCAGACTGGGATCATGGGGGTCAAACCTCCCCAAACGCAAAATTTGGGATCAAAACCCCCAATCCCGAAACGCTGGGGTTTGAAATATTTGGGGTGTCCAACCCCTGTGATCCCACAATTTGGGATTAAAGCCCCCTGATCCCCAAATTCTGGGGTCAAAACTCCCAAAACCCAAACCCTGGGGTGTCAATACCCCCAAATCTCAAATTTTAGGATCGCCCACCCCCCCTCAGTTCTCAAACTCTGGGGTTAAACCCCCCAAATCCCCATAATTTGGTGTCCAACCTCCCCAAATCCCACTTTTAGGACCAACACCCCCAAACCCCAAATCCTGAGGTGTAAAACACCCTTGACCCCAAATTTTAGGATCAAAACCCCTCAGACTCCAAACCTTGAGGTGTCAAACTCCCCCAATTCCCAAACTCCAGGGTTGGAAATATTTGGGGTGTCCAACCCCCGATCTCAAAATTCTGGGGTCAAACCCCCTGATCCCAAACCGTGGGGTGTCAACGCCCCCAAATTTTAGGATGAAATCTCCCCCATCCCCAAACTTTGGGGTCAAACCCACCTGACCCCAAACTCCCCTCCAAAACCACTCCACCCTGGGGGGCACAGCAGGGGTCATTTGGGGTTTATTTGGGGTTGATTTGGGATTGATTTGGGGTGGGGCAGGTCCAGATGCAATGTCTGCAGAGACACCCTGGGTACAATGCTGAGGGTGGGAAAAACCCCAAAACCCCTGGGGAACCACAAAAACCCCTGGGAAACTCTAAAAGTGAATTTGCGGTGGGAAAAGGAGATTTTGGGGTAAAAGGGGAAGAAATTGGGATATAAAAATGAGATTTTGGGATGGAAAAGGAGATTTGGGGGAGGAAAAAAGGGTTTAGAGTGGGGTTTGAGGATTTAAGGTGGGAAAAGGGGATTTGGGATTGAAAAAGAAGATTTTGGGTGGACAGGAAAGGATTTGGGGTGGAAAAAGGAGATTTGGGGTGGGAAAAGGAGATTTTGGGTGGGAAAAGGAGATTTGGGATGCATAAAAGATGTGGGGTGTGAAAAGGAGAATTTAAGCTGGGAAAAAGAGAATTTAGGGTCTGAAAAGGACATTTGGAGTGTACAAAGAAGGATTTTGGGGTTGAAAAACGAAGATTTGAGATTTAAAAAAGATTTGGGATAAAAAATGAGGATTTGGTCCGAGCTGAACTTACCTGGGGAAGTGGGGGCAGCTGGGAGGTTTGGGGCAGGGTCAGGACCATTTCTGGGGCAGTTTTCTGGGATTTTTGGTGGTTTGGGCTGGTTTTGAGCAATTTTGGAATATTTGGGGGCAGCTTTGAGGCATTTTAGGGTCGTTTTGAGGGATTTTAGGGTGTTTCTATGGGATTTTGGGGTGTTTCTAGTTGATTTTGGGGCAGCCTGAAGGGATTTGGGGTGTCTTGGGGCAGTTTTGGGGTATTGAGGGGCGGTTTTGAGGCGTTTCTCTGGAATTTTGGGGTATTCCAGGCCCATTTTTTTCGGGTTTGGGGGTGTTTCAGGTGGGTTTGGGTCACTTTTTGGCGAAGGAGATCTTCATGGCGTTGCTCTGGGATTTTGGGGTGTTTTGGGGTACTCAGGGGCAGTTTTGAGGCGTGTCTCAGGGATTTTGGGGCGTTGCTCTGGGATTTGGGGTGTTTTGGGGCAGTTTTGCCAAAGCCTCCCCAAACGCACCTCAGACCCCTCAATTCCCCTCAGACCCCCCCAAATCGCCCCAAATCCATTCGGGACCCACTTCACACCCCTCACTTCCCTCAGACCTCCCCAACTTCCCCATGTCCCCCAGCTCCACCTCAGATACCCCAATTCCCCCAAAGCTTCCCCAGACCCCTCAGTTCCCCTCAGAGACCCCCAAAGCACCTCATTTCCCCGGCCCCACCTCGGACCCCTCAATTCCCTCAGACCTCCCTAAATCCCCTATTTCCCAAAGCCTCCCAAAAGCACCTCAGACTCCTCAATTCCCTCAGATTCCCCCAAATCCCCCATTTCCCCGGCCCTACCTCAGGTTCCTACACAGCCGATCTCCCGTCACGCTCTGTCCGCCACGCGCGGGCCCCTCCCAGCCAATAGCGGCGCGCCTCTCCCGAGCCAACCAATCAGCGCGGCTCCCTCAGCAACACCCGCCTCCCGCGCTGGTTCCTGGGGAGGTCCCAGGGTTGGTTTGGGGTTCCTGGGGGTCCCAGCCCCACCCTGACCGGGCTCTGGGGGTTTTGGGGAGGGGATCCCCCTCAGTTTGGGGGGTCTCCCACGGTGCCCCCTCCCAAAAAGTCTCGAGGGTCCCTGGAAGTGGCTCCTGTTCCACCGGCCCGTGCCCCCCTGATCCAGGACGGGCCCCAGTGAGTCTGGGGGCTTCCTGGGGGCGCTAGGGGGCGATTTGGAGGGTTCTGCAGAGACCCTAAAATCCCCCAAAACCCCTGAAATCTCCTAAATCCCCCAAATCCTCCTAAATCTCCCCCAAACCCCCAAATCTCCCTAAATTCCCCCAAAACCCCCAAAGATCTCCCAAAATCCTCAAAATCCTCTGAAAACCCCAAAATCTCCCTAAATTGCCCCCAAAACCCCCAAAATCCCCCAAAATCCCCGTCCCCAAAATGCCCCTTGAAATCCCCCAAAATCCCCCAAAATCTCCCCAAAATCCCCCAAATCTACCCCTAAAATCTCCTGAAACCCCCAAAATCCCCCAAAATTCCCCTAAATCCTTCCAAAATCCCCCAAAATCCTCCCAACCCCCACCAAATCCTCCTCAATCCCTCTGAAATCTCCTAAAAATCCCCCAAAATCCCCTGAAATCCCCAAAATCCCCCCAAATCTCCCCATATCCCCCCAAAGCCCTCCACAAATTCCCTGAAGTCCCCCATATCCGCCAAAATCCCCATCAAATCCCTTGAAATCCCTCCTGTGGGAGCCCATGTTGTTCCCCTGGCCTCCCTGGGGGTCTCAAAACCCCCCTGGCGAGGGTCTCAAAGAGCCCTGAGTGAGACCCAGGTGTCTCAGGCGCTGAATTCAAACCCCTGGGGGAAACAAGCCACCAAAATCAGTCAAGTGCAAATGAGACTGTTAGAACGTAGATAAATAGACTTTTGGGGATGTTTGTGATAAGGGACACGTGGCCAAGATGGAGAATTTGGGGTGTGGATACCTCTTCCTCCTCCTTCTCCGTGCCATCCGTGCTGGGTGACATGCTGGCACTGTCAGGTTGGATGGGGACACGGCTGGGCAGTTTAACACAGTTGGATTGCATTGGAAAGTTGTTACAAACATCCAGCACGGAATGCAGACTGTAGAAGATCAGCCCTGCCCTCAGCAGGCAGATTCCATCCTGGGTGCCCGGCTGGACAGACGCTGTGAGCCGGGCAGAGAGTTCCTGAGACAAGGAACAATCAACAATCCTTGGAGCCTCTGAAACCGTCTGCTGCAATCTCTCATCGGCGCCTGGGGGAAAACCAGGATTTGAACCACTGCATGTCCTCCTGAGGGGATCCCGGGGCTAAGGAGACACCTCGGGCAGCGACACCTCCAAATTCCCCAAAATCCCCCTAAAACCCCCAACATCCCCCAAATCCACCCAGGAATTCCCTGAAATCTCGGAATCCCCCAAAATTCTCCCCAAAATTCCCCCAAAATCCCCCAAAACCCCCAAAAATCCCCCAAATCCTCCCAAAATCCCCCTGAAATCTCCTAAAATTCCCCCAAAATCCCCTAAAATCCTCCCAAAATTCCCTGAAATCTCCTAAAATTCCCCCAAAATCCCCCAAATCCTCCCAAAATCTCTCAAAACCCCCCAGAATCCACCCAAATTCCCTGAAAATCCCCAAATTCCCCAAAAATCTCCCAATCTCCCCAAAATCTCCCAAAATCCCCCAAAATCCCTCCACAAATCCACTGAAATCCCCCAAATCCGTCCAAAATCCCTTGAAATCCGCTACAATTTCCTCAAACCCCCCAACACCTGAAATCCCCCATATGTCCCGCAAACCCCCTCCAAAATCCCCCAAACCACCCCAAAACCGACTGAAAACCCCAAAATCTCCCCACATCCTCCTAAAATTCCCTTAAAATCTCCTAAAATCCCCCCAAAATCCCCCAAAAGCCCCAAAAATTGCCTGAAAACCCCCCAAATCCCCCCAAATTCTCCCAAAATCCCCCTGAAATCTCCTAAAATTCTCAAAAAATCTCCCAAATCCTTGCAAAATCTTTCAAAATCTCCCAAATTCCCCCCAAAACCACTGAAAATCCCCAAATCTTCAAAAAATCTCCCAACCCTCAAAAATCTCTCCAACATCTCAAAAAATCCCCCAAAATCTCTCCACAAATCCCCTGAAATCCCCCAAATCCCTCCAAAATCCCCTGAAATCTGCTAAAATTCCCTCAACCCCCCCAAACCCTCGAAATCCCCTAAATGTCCCCCAAACACTCTCCAAAATCTCCTAAACCACCCCAAAACCCACTGAAAACCCCAAAGTCACCCCAAATCCTCCTAAAATTCCTTAGAAATCTCCTAAAATTCCCCCAAAATTACTCAAAATCACCCCAAAATCTCTCCAACATTGCCCCAAAACCCCAAAATCTCCCCAAATCCTCCCTAAACCCCCTGAAATCTCCTAAAAATCCCCCAAAATTGCCCCAAAACCCCAAAAATCCCCCAAATGCCCCCAGGAATTCCCTGAAATCCCCCAACCTCCCCCCCCAAAATCTCCCAAAATCTCCCAAAATCCCTCCATAAATTCCCTGAAATCCCCCAAATCTGCCCCAAATCCTCCCAAAACCCCAAACCCCCCAAAATCCCCCCACCCCCAGGTGTGGGCTGGTGGCCCTGGCCATGGCCGGGGCTCTGCTGGGACCCCCCGGCCCCAATTGGGTCTGGGGGCTCTGCTGGACACGGCGCGGGCCAGGGGCTGCAGCCCCACGGGGAGATGTGCTCAGGGGGGCTGGGGGTTTGGGGGGATTTTGGAGAGATTTGGAGGAATTTTAGGAGATTTTAGGGTTTTCAGGAGATCTTGGGGGATTTGGGGGGATTTCAGGAAATTTTGGGTGATTTTAAGTGGATTTTGGGGGGGATTTTGGAAAACATGGGAAGATTTTGAGAGGGTTTTGGGGAGAATTTTGGGGTGTCCCAAGGGGATTTGGGGTGTCTGGGGGGGATTTTGGGGAGGTTAGGGGGTATTTTGAGGATTTGGGGAGGATTTTGGGGGGATTTTGGGTGGATTTCAGGAAATTCTTGGGTGGATTTTGGTGATTTTGGGAAGATTTTGGGAAGATTTGGGGAGATTTCAAGGGGGATTTCAAGGGGGATTTGGGTGGGATTTTGAGAGGGGTTGGAGGGATTTTGGGGTTTTGGGGTAATTTAGAGGAGATTTTGGGGTTTTCAGGGGATTTTGAGGGATTTTGGGAGATCTTTGGGGGTTTTGGGGGAATTTGGAGAGATTTGGGGGGAAATTTGGGGCGGTTTTTGGAAGGATTTAAGGGATTTCACGGGGTTTTGGGGGATTTTAGGGTTTCTGCAGAACCCCCGAGATCCCCCCAGACTCCCCAAGCCTTCCCCCAGCCCCCACCCCCGAAGCCCCCAGACTCACTGGGGCCCGTCCTGGATCAGGGGGGGCACGGGCCGGTGGAACAGGAGCCACTTCCAGGGACCCTCGAGACTTTTTGGGGAGGGGGCACCGTGGGAGACCCCCCCAAACTGAGGGGGGATCCCCCTCCCCCCAAAACCTCTCAGAGCCCGGTCAGGGTGGGGTGGGACCCCCAGGAACCCCAAATCAACCCTGGGACCTCCCCAGGAACCCCAAAACCCCCTAGACCCCTGTAAAATCTCCCCGAGAGCCCTCCCAAAAACCCCTCAAGGACCCCCAAGACCCCTCCCAAATGCCCCCCAGGCCCTCAAGACCCAATTTTAGGACCCCAGTCCCCCCAAACCTCCGCTGGGCCCTCCCAAAACCCCCAGCCTCCTTTAGCTCCCCACCCCACCTCATCCCTCCCCGCCCCTCCCCACCTGTCCCTGCGCGCCTCAGCAGCTCCCGCAGCCCCTCGTCCTCTCCCGGCCCTGCCCCGCTCCCTGCAGCGCCTCCTCAGCGCCCGCCCGAGCCCGGGGAGGGCCGGGGCCATGGCCGGCCCCGGGCAGGGCGCCGCTCCCGCCTGGCTTCTCATTGGCTGCAGCGCGGGAGGCGGGTGTTGCTGAGGGAGCCGCGCGCTGATTGGTTGGTTCGGGGAGAGGCGCGCCGCTATTGGCTGGGAGGGGCCAGCGCTAGCGGACGGAGCGTGAGGGGAGAGTGGCTGCGGACGGAACTGAGGTGGGGCCGGGGGTGAAATGGGGGAATTTGGGGGAAACTGAGGGAATTGAGGAATCTGAGGGAATTGAGCGGTCTGGGGTGCTTTTGGGGAGGCTTTGGGGGAAATGGGGGATTTAGGTAGGTCTGAGGGAAACGGAGGGGTGTGAGGTGGGTCTGCAATGGATTTGGGGGAATTTGGTGAGGTCTGAGGAAAAATTGAGGGGTCCGAGGTGGGTCTGGAATGGATGTGGGGTGCTCTGTAGGGAATTGAGGGGTCCCAGGTGGGGCCGGGGGAAATGAGGTGCTTTGGGGGTCTCTGAGGGAACTGAGAGCTCTGGGAAGCTTTGGGGAAATTGGGGTATCTGAGGTGGGGCCGGGGGCACATGGGGAAGTTGGGGGGTCTGAGGGAAAGTGAGGGGCTGAAATGGGTCCCGAATGGATTTGGGGCGATTTTGGGGGGGTCAGAGATGAATTGAGGGGTCTGAGGTGTGTTTGGGGAGGTTTTGGCAAAACTGCCCCGAAACACCCCAAATCCCAGAGCAATGCCCCAAAATCCCTGAGACACGCCTCAAAACTGCCCCTGAGTACCCCAAAAAGACCACAAAACCCCAGAGCAATGCCATGAATATCTCCTTTGCCAAAAAGTGACCCAAACCCACCTGAAACACCCCCAAATCTGAAAAAAATGGGCCTGGAATACCCCCAAAATTCCAGAGAAACGCCTCAAAACCGCCCCTCAATACCCTAAAACTGCCCCAAAACACCCCAAGTCCCCTCAGACTGCCACAAAATCAAGTAGAAACACCCCAAAATCCCATGGAAACATCCTAAAATCCCCCAAACCACCCCAAAATGCCTCAAAGCTGCCCCCAAATATTCCAAAATTGCTCAAAACCAGCCCCAAACACCAAAAATCCCAGAAAATTGCCCCAAAAATGGTCCTGACCCTGCCCCAAACCTCCCAGCTGCCCCCACTCCCCCAGGTAAGTTCAGCTCAGACCAAATCCTCCTTTCTTTATCCCAAATCTTTTTCTTAGTCTCAAATCCTCCTTTTTCCAACCTCAAAATCCTTCTTTGTACACCCCAAATGTCCTTTTCAGGCCCCAAATTCTCCTTTTCATACCCCAAACCTTTTGTGCATCCCAAAACCCTTTTCCCACCCCAAAATCTCCTTTTCCATCCCCAAATCCCATTTTCCCACCCCAAATTCTCCTTTGTCAACCCCAAATCCCCTTTTCCCACTGAAATCCTGACGTCCAATTTTCAATCCCCCTAAATCTTATTTTCCTCCCCAGATCTCCTTTTCCATCCCAAAATCTCTTTTCCCACTCCAAATTCTCCTTTGTCAACCCCAAATCCCCTTTTCCCACCACAAATCCTGACCTCCAATCCTCAAACCCCACCCTAAATCTTCTTTTCCTCCCCCAAATCTCCTTTTCCATCCCAAAATCTCATTTTTTGATCCCAAATCCTTCCCTTTTACCCCAAAATCTCTTTCCGTCCCAAATCTCCATCCCAAATCCTTTTTATGAGGTTCCCACTATGTTTTTAGGGTTTTTCCCAGCATTGCACCCAGGGTCTCTCTGGAGACATTGCACCTGGACCTTCCTCCCCAAATCAATCCCAAATCAACCCCAAATAAATCCCAAACCCACGCCAAATAAACCCCAAATGACCCTCGCTGTGCCCCCCAGGATGGAGTAGTTTTGGAGGGGAGTTTGGGGTCAGGTGGGTTTGACCCCAAAGTTTGGGGATGGGGGAGGTTGGATTCTAAAGTTTGGAGGAGTTGACACCCCAGGGTTTGGAATCTGGGGGTTTGACCCCAGAATTTTGGGATCGGGGAGGTTGGACACCCGAAATATTTCAAAACCCCAGAGTTTGGGAATTGAGGGGGTTTGACACCTCAAGGTTTGGAGTCTGAGGGGTTTTATCCTAAACTGTTTTACACCTCAGGATTTGGGGTTTGGGGGGTTGGTCCCAAAGTTTGGGATTTGGGGGGATTGGACACCAAATTATGGGGATTTGGGGGCTTTAACCCCAGAGTTTGGGAAATTGAGGGACGTGGGCGATCCTAAAATTTGAGATTTGAGGGTATTGAAACCCCAGGGTTTGGGTTTTGGGAGTTTTGACCCCAGAATTTGGGGATCAGGGGGCTTTAACCCCAAATTGTGGGATCAGAGGGGTTGGACATCCCAAATATTTCAAACCCCAATGTTTGGCGTTTGGGGGTTTTGATCCCCAAATTTGGGGTTTGGGGGTGTTTGACCCCAGGATTTGGAGGGTTTTGACCCCCCCAGGTTTGGGGTAGAGGTTGAGATCAAAATGATTCCCAGAAAACAGCGGCAGGATCGGGACTGGGAATGAAATAGGGATTGGGAGTGGGAATGTGACTGGGATTGGGGACAGGATTGGGAACAGGATCGGGATTGGGAATGAAATAGGGATTAGGAATGAGAACGGGATCAGGATTGAGAAAGGGATCGAGATGGCAAATGAGATCGGGATTAGAAACAGGAATGAGATTGGGAATGGGAATGGGAATGGGAACGGGAATAGGTTTGGGATTGGGAACAGGTTAGGGATTGGAAATAGGAATGAGACTGGGCATGAGGGATCAGAAACGGGAATGAGAACAGGATTGAGAATGGAATAAGGATTGGGATTGGGGATTTGGAACAGAATTGGGAATGGGAGTGGGAATGGGAATGATAGAGGGATTGGGAATGTGAAAGGGATTGGAATTGGGTAAGGGATCAAGATTGGGAATGAGATTGAAATCAGAAATGGGAACGAGATTGGGAATGGGAAGAGGAAGAGGATTGGGAATGGGAACGAGATAGGGATTGGGCATGAGATAGGAATTGGGAACAGGAATTGGATTAGGATTGGAATGGGAATAGGAATGAGATTGGGATCAGGACCAGGAACTGGACTGGGAATGGCATCAGGAAGGAGAACAGGAAGAAGATTGAGAATAAAAACAGGAATGAGATAGGGATTTGGGAATAGGATTGGGAAAAGGATCAGGATGCTAAAGCTGTGACATAAATGGGTGCCTTGGCTGGGAAATCTCAAATTGGAGAACCAAAACTAGGATGGGCAGGAACAACTTTTCCATGCTGGGAACTGGAATTCCAGAGCCTGGCAGTGTGAGCCATGCAGGACCATGCAGACTGGGATCATGGGTGCTGGGATCACATGGACTGGGATCCTCCAGACTGGGACTGCACAGACTGGAACCAGATGGATCAGGGCCATGCAGAGTGGGATTGTACAAACTGGGATCCCATGGACTGGGATTGTACAAACTGGGACCATATGGACCGGGATGGCTGCAACAGAGCGATGTGAACTGAGACGGTCCCGCCCCTCCCAGGGGTCCCTCCCAGTCCTGCCCAGTCCCGTGTGGGGGCGCAGCCAAAACTCCCTGCAGTGAACAAGGAGGTCCCAGAGCGCTCCTGGTGTCGGTCTCTGTCCTGGTCCCGGTCTCAGGCTCAGTTTGGAGCAGTCCTGGAGCGCTCCTGGTGCTGATTCTGGTCCCGGTCTGAATCTCGATCCCGGAGCGGTGCTGGTCTCAGGCCCAGTCACGGTCCTATAGTGGTGCCGGGGATCTATGGGGGATCTGTAGGGGACTGGTGTGGCTTTACGCCCCTGGGATGTTTCTGGGGATCTGGAAAGGGCATTGGGGGCTCTGCGGGGTCCCTAAAAGGAGTTTGGGAGGGCCATAGGGGATCTGTAGGAGCCTGGTTTTACCAGGTTTTACCGCCCTGGGGGTTTCTGAGGTTTTGTATTGGGGATTTGAGGTTGTCTATAGGGGATTTGGGGGGCACTGGGTAGTCTATACGGGATCTATAGGGGATTTGTTTGGGGACTGGGTGGGGCTGAGGGTCTCTATAGCAGATTTGGGCTTGTGTGTAGGGGATTTCATGGGTCCGTTAAGGGGGATTGGTATTTCGATACGGGATTTGGGGGCACTGGGTTTTCCCTAAAGGCACTCTGAGAGAATTACGGGGTCGACACCAGGAAGTTTTTTTAAAATTTTGTCTACAAACATGGGAATTTTTAGGTTTCTTTTGGGAATTTTTGAAATTTTGGGAACCTCAAATGGAATTTGGGAGGATCCCATAGGGAATTTTTGTGGTCTCTATAGGCAAACTTGGGTCCAAACATGGGAAGTTTGGGTTGTCTAGAGGAAATTCTTGGGATCGCCTTAGAGAATATTTGGGAATTCAGGGTCCAATTGTGGGAATTTCTGGGTGATAATTTTGGGTGCCAAAATACAGCAGTGAGCAGCTGGCATAAAGCCCATGAGACCCAGGGCTCTGATTTTAGGGTGATTTTGGCTCCCTTGGGAGGGTTTCAGGCCAGTTTGGGTGTGTTTAGGTCCATTTGGGTGACTTTTGGAAAAACAAGGTGGTTCTAAGGTGATTTTAGGCCCATTTTTGTGATTTTTGGCAAAAGCAGGAACTTTCAGGGTGGATTTGATAGACATTTAGGAGATTTAAAGGTGATTATAGGCAACTTGGTGTGGGTTTTCAACCACTTTTGGCAGTTTGAGACCCTTTGGTTAGATTTTAAGCCCATTTGGCTGATTTCAGGGCAAAGCTGATGGGTTTTAGACTGGATTTTAGGCCCCTTCTGGACAATATTAGGCACATTTGGATGATTTTGCACCACTAGGTGTGGATTTGAGGCCTCTCTGGCTGATTTTACATCAAACCTGGTGGATTGAGGCTGCATTTGGTGCCTTTTATTGGTGATTTTTGGGCAAACTGAATCCTTTTAGGACCTTTGGTACCGCCCCTTTCCCCTCACAGTTCCCGCCCTTCCCTTGACCCATCCCCTCCCAGTTCAGGGGTTCGGAACGGGGCAGGAGCAGGAGGGAGGGAGGAAGAGGCGGAGTGGCAGCAGAAGCAGGAGGACAAGGAACGATTCGAGCGCCAGCCCGGAGCTGCCTGAACTTGCAGCACCCCGGGACCATCGCCCCCATCCCGCAGGTGCCCGGGGAGGGGGAGCTCGTGCCAAATATCCCGGGGGGGTCCCTGGGTTTGGGGATTTTTGGGGGGCATGTTTGGATCTTGCCGGGCTCCAGAGGTGCAGATGGCCCTCGGGGGGATATCGGGGGGTCCCCGGGAGGTGTTTTTGGGGGTCCCGGTGGGTGCGGGCAGAGCCCCGGCGGGGGTGGGGGATGCGGGTCCCCCCACGGTGGGGGTTGGGCTTCCCGGGCCGGGCCCTGCGAGCTCTGCCGGGGCCACGTGGGGAGCGCGCGAGCGCGGGATCGGCGGGGGGACAGCGGTTTTGGGGAGCCCCGGGAGAGGCGCGGCTTCCCTGAGCGGGAGCGCAGAGAGAGGAGAGCCCCAGAAGGGCAAAGCGGGGAGCCCGACAGGGGGGGACCCCTGGCATTGCCGGGACCCCGGCGGGGGGTGCTGGGGCTGGAGGGGCGGCATGGCCGGGAAAGGGCTTCGGGGCTCCCGGTGCCGCCAGTGGCTGCTCCCAGCATGAGCCCAGTTGCTTCCCACGTGTGCTTCCAGTTTCCTCGGCACTCCCAGCATAAGCCCAGTCACTCCCAGGCATTCCCAATTATGATGGAATTTTCCCCCAGCACGGTCCCAGTTGCTCCCAGTTCCTCCCAGTGTCACCGAAACTGAGAGCAAAAAAAACTTCAACACCATTTTTAAATTTAGAAAGTCAAGGTGTTACTTCATTATCTGGGCAGGGTGTTATAGCCAGGATGTAGCACAGAAATCTTCTCATCACATCTAACCCATGTGTGCAGAGAGAATCATTTCATGACACTCCGTTTTTAGGAGATTTTTCAGTTCTTTTATACAGTCATAGAAATAAATTGGGTCAGTGTTTTTTGGTCTCAAGTTGCAAACACACAATTCCAAATACTTGGTCTCCTTTTGGATGCGAGTTTCTCCCCTTCTGATGTTAATTAGATCTTCATTCCCTGATTTTATCAGTCTTTTCAGAGAAGATGTCTGCAGCTTGGCCAGAGGCTGAGTCTCAGTTGGATGTCCCCTGAGATCCCAAAATCCCCCAGCATCCCTGAATGGGGAGAGGAAAGAGGGGGAAGCTTTTCAGATTCCTGGGGCTCCCAGCAGCCTGGGGATGGCGGGCACCGAGTAGATGGGGGACCCCCAATAGAAGCGTGACCCCCAGCAGCTGGGACAGGGGGAACCCCTGAATCCCAAAGGGAGGGATCATTCCCAGGAAATCCTGGGAGGCATTTTCAGGGCTTAGTGGTTTTGTTTGGGAGGTTTTGATGGACCCCAGATACCAGGGGACTTCTAGAGATGGACTTGGACAGGAGGAACCCCCAACACAATGCACGCATCTCTTGTTTTCTCCCCAAACCAGGACTTCCCATTCCCAAGCCTTGGCCCGATGGAGGAGGAGGAGGCTGCGAGGAAGAGGAAGATGGCCCAGGAGCCCCAGGCAGGTGAGGAAGAAGTCAGTGCCCCTTTCCCCCTCTGTCCTGCTCCATCTCCCAGCCCAGCACGGCCCCGGCTGCAGGACACCCCGCTGCTGACACTGACCTGCCGGGGACGCGCGGGGGGGATCTCCTTCCCCTTCCCATCGGCACGGAGGCAAATCCCATCCTCTCCTTGTCCTTCCTCGCCCAGACAAGGAGCTGAGCACGGAGAGCAGGGAGGACAAATCCCCGTGGCAGAACCTGGTGGAAGAGGCCGTTTGCAGCGGCTCCACGGCGCAGGAATCCAACAGGGAGGAAAAGCCGCAGAGATCCCGCAGCAGGAGCGGCTGCAAATGCAGATCGCGGGGATCTGAGGAGGAAAGAACCAGCCGGAAATGGAGCCAGAGCTCGCACTTGGTAGTCCATGAGCAGCTTCATGATGGGGAGAAGCGCCACAAGTGCTCAGAGTGTGGGATGGGCTTCAGATGGAGGTACCTCCTGATCCACCACCAGAGGATCCACACTGGGGAGAGGCCCTACGAGTGTGGGGAGTGTGGGAAGAGGTTTCGCACCAGGAGCAATCTCCTCAAGCACCAGCGCACGCACACAGACGAGAAGCCCTTCCGCTGCCCCGACTGCGGGAAGGGCTTCAGGCAGAACTCCCACCTCATCTTCCACCAGCGCATCCACACCGGGGAAAAGCCCCACGAGTGTGAGGAGTGTGGGATGAGCTTCAGCCACAGCTCCAACCTGATCAGCCACAAGAGGATCCACAGTGGAGAGAGGCCCTATGAGTGTGAGGAGTGTGCAAAGAGCTTCAGACAACGCTCCAAACTGATCTGCCACCAGAGGATCCACACTGGGGAGAGGCCCTACAGATGTGAGGAGTGCGGGAAGAGCTTCAGGCAGCGAGACAAGCTAATCAACCACCAAAGGATTCACACCAGGGAGAGGCCCTACAAGTGTTCTAAGTGTGGGAAGAGGTTTCTCACCAAATTCAATCTCCTCCAGCACTACCAGACACACACGGAGGAGAGGCCCTACGAGTGTCCTGACTGCGGGAAGGGCTTCAGGCAAAAATCCCATCTCATCACCCACCGGCGCATCCACACTGGGGAGAGGCCCTACAAGTGTGACGAGTGTGGGAAGAGCTTCTCCCAGAGCTCAGCCTTGACCAGACACCAACGGAGGCACCGGTAAGGGAAGCCCTGCGAGTGCCCTAAATGTGGGATGAGCTTCGTGCGCTTCTCCAACTCCATCCTTCACTGCAGAACCCACATTGGGAAGAGCTCTGGTGACCCCCATTCCCTGGGATCCATGCTGGGAAGACACCTGCCTGGTTGTCCTTTTCTTTTGGCCTTCGTTTTTCTCTCTTCTCCATGTCATTGTTCTCTTAAAGCCAAGATGGATCAATCTGTCACCTCAACATCTCCCAAATCCAAGTAAAAACACCTCAATTTTGACTCAAAAAGGATCAATCCAACTTCAAAGTGCTTTGTTCACTCTTCAAAACAACTCAATCCCACACGAACCTTACTGGATTCCAGAGCCACCAGGGTGAGAAGGGGTTTGGAAGGAGATTGGGACAAGTGGGATCCGAATTTGGAGCGGCGGGATCGGGATTTTGTGGGACTGACTGAGTGTAAACCGTTAATCTTATAGTAAATAGTAAATAAAACTTTGACAATTCCTGATTTCTGTCCCGTTCTCTTTCATTCAGTTCCAGTTCTGTTTTCAGTGGCACCTTCTCAGCTGATTGTATTTGTGTCCTCCTTTCTCTCCTGCCTCTCTCTGCCTGCTCTGTTTCTCTCTCAGGGTCTCCCTTGAGCCAGGGCAGCTCCCACCAAAGACCCTGCCCTGATTCAATTCCCAGTGCAGGAGCTGCAACAGCCGTGGGTGAAGTTGTGAAGGCTGGCAGTGAAATGTCCCTGTAAGATCTTGCTGCACCTGGCTTTTGGCCTCTTCTGAACAGATTTGCCTTAAAGGGCAGGAACATCTTTTCCTGCCTGGGAACTGGAATTCCAGAGCCTGGCAGTGTGAGCCATGCAGGACCATGCAGACTGGGATCATGGGAGCTGGGATCACATGGACTGGGATCCTCCAGACTGGGACTGCACAGAATGGGTCCTGATGGATCAGGGCAATTCAAACTGGGATTGTACAAACTGGGATGATACGGACTGGGATTGCACAATGTGAGACTGTATGGACGGGGTTAACTGCTCCAGAACAATGTGAACTCAGGTGGTCCCGCCCTACCCCGGGTCCCTCCCAGTCCCGCACGGGAGCACAGCCAGAAGTCCCCAGATTTAATGTGGAGATCCCAGAGTGCTCACAGTGTGATCCTGGTGCTGATCCCTGTCCTTCTGCCAGTTTCAGTCTCACTCTCAGTCTCTGAGCACTCCTGATGTCGGCCTCAGTTTTGGTTCTGATCCCAGTGTCGATGTCAGTCTTGGAGCAGTCCCCGAGTGCTCCCTGTGCTCATTCTGTTCCTGGTGTTGATCTCGATCCCAGAGCGGTGCTGGTCTCAGTCCCAGTGGGTCTTAAAGTCGCACCAATCTTGGTGTTGGTTCTGGTGCTGCTCTCAGTCTCAGTCCCGGAGTTCTCCCGTTGCCGGTTCTAGTGTCTGTCTTGGTCTCAGTCTTGGTCCCAGTTGCAGTTCTGGGGCCGTTTTGGGATTGCTCTCAGTCCCAGTGCCAGTGGTGGTCTTGTAGATGTGCCAGTTTTGGTTCTGGTGTGAGTTTTGTTCCCAGTCTTGGTCTTGGTTCCAGTCCTGGGCCATTTTATTGATGATAGAGAGAGAGACAGAGACTGCGGGCTCATGATCAGAATCCAAATTTATTGTGAGCTACATTTGCTTATGCAGCATTTTTAGGAAGGCAGTAATTTTTGACTACATTCATTGTGTTAAACATCACCCCGACAAACTTTACATTTCTACTTATTTAGTTAAATCTTCTTTCACGTTGCCAGTCTTGATCCAATCTTCTTGTAATCATCAAAGCTCTGTTTGTTTTTGCCAAGGCGTCTAGGTTATCAAACTGCAAATGCCAATTAAATCCACACCACTCTCTGTCTCAGCTTCCACAGTGCTGGTCTCAGTCTGGGTCCGACAGCGGTGCCAGTCTCGGTGGCGGTGCCGCTTCTGTTTTCAGTCTTGGACTCAATGTCGGTCTTGGTCTTGGTTTAAGAGCAGTCCCAGATACAGCGCTGATACCGGTGCTGGTGTTTGTCTCAGAGTGCTCCCAGTGCCAATCTCAGTCTTGGTTCTGGTGCCAGAGTGGTGCCAATTTGGGCTTCAGTGAGTGCTTGGTGAACTCTTGGATTCCTTCTTGTGTCCCTTTGGATTCCACTCAGTGCCCCCTGAATGTCCCTTACATGTACCCCTGGATGTCCCCTTCATGTCCCACCGGACATCCCTCAGTGTAAGCTCCATGTCCCACTGGAGATCCCCTCCATGTCCCCTCCATGTCCCTTCCACGCTCCCCGGAAGATTTCTCCATGACTCTCTGGAGACCCCTCAGGGTCCCCTCATTGGCCCCTCTATGTCCCCCTCAGTGTCCCCTCCATGTCTCACTGAAGATCCTCACTGTCCCCTCATTGTCACCTCCATGTTCCATTGGACATCCGTCAGTGTCCCTTCAATGTCCCCCTGGATGTCTCCTCATTGTTCCTTCCATGTCCCAATGGAGATCCTCTCAATGTCCCACTGGAGAACCCCTTCATGCCCCCCTGGATGTCCCTTCAGTGTCCCCTTATTGTCCCCTCTATGTCCCACCAGATATCCCTCAGTGTGTCCCTTCAGTGTCTCCTCCTTGTCCCACTGAAGATCCTCAGTGTCCCCTCCATTTTCCACTAGACATCCCTCATTGTCCACTCCGCATCCCACTGGACATCCCTCATTTTCTCACTGCAGATCCCCTCAGTGCCTCACTGGAGATCCCTCCATGTGCCCCTCAGTGCCCCCTCATTGTCCCCTCCATGTCCCCCTGGATGTTCCTTCAGTGTCCCCTCTATGTCCCATGAGACAGCCCTCAATGTCCCCTCTATGTCCTCTCCATGTGCCCCTGGATGTCCCCTCATTGTCTTCTCCATGTCCCACTGGAGATCCTCTGTGTCCCCTCAGGGTACCCTCATTGGCCCCTCCATGTTCCACTGGATGTCTCATTGTCCCTCCTGTCCCCTCACAGTTCCACTGGAGATCAATCCATGACTCCATGGAGATCCTTCAGTGTCCCCTCAATGTCCCACTGGACATCCCTCAGTGTCCTACTAGATACTCTCCGTGGCCTCCTGGTGATCCCTCATTGTCCCCTCTGTGTCCCCTCCACATCCCACCAGATACCCCTCACTGTCCCCTCCGTGTCCCCTGGATGTCCCCTCTGTGTCCGTTCAGCGTCCCACTGGACACTCCTCCATGTCCCCCTAAATGTCCCCTCAGTGTCCCCTCCACATTCCACAAGACATCCTTCTGTGTCCCCTCCATGTCCCCCTGGATGTCCCCTCATAGTCCCCTCTATGTTCCACTTGCCACCCCTCACTGTCTCCTCCATGTCCCCTCATTGTCCCCTCAGTGTCCCACCAGCCACCTCTCACCATCCCCTCCCATCCCCAGCCCCGTGATCGTGACTCCCCTGCCCGTCTCCCCACTGGCCCCGAGGCTCTGCTGGAGAGGACCCCGAGGCCAGACCGTCCGCGGGCGTGGGACCAGCTGAAGCCGCGGCGCCGGCTGCGCCCCAAGGACTCGACGCAGGGTCCGGGGGAGCCGCGGCGCTTGCAGTTGGTGCCGGCACAGGGCAGCGCGCCGCCGCCACTGCCCCCCGCGCACACGGTGACGCACGAGGGGTTCCTGCTGCGCAAGCACGAGCTTGACGGCGCCGACAAGAAGGTGTCCAACAGGTCTGGGGGTTCTCTAGGGGTTGGGGTTCATGGGTGATCCATCGGAATTTGAGGGGGCATCAAGGAATGTGGTTTATTGATGGAAGGAGTTCTACAAGGCTTGGGGTTCATCAAGGATTGGGGTTAATCAATGGAAGGGGCTCACGAAGGGTTGGGGGATCACCAGTGATCCATCAGAATCTGGGGGGCCATCAAGGGTTGGGGGTTCATCAAGGGTTGGGGGTTCTCCAAGGGTTGGATTTCTCGAAGGGTTGGGGTTCATCAGGGGTTAGGGTTTATTGATGGAAGGAGTTCTACAAGGGTTGGGGGTTCATCAAGGGTTTGGGTTCATCAAGGGTTGGGGGTTCTCCAAGGGTTGGGGGTTCTCCAAGGGTTGGATATCTCCAAGAGTTGGGGTTCATCAAGGGTTGGGGGTTCTCCAACGGTTGGAGTTTTCCAAGAGTTGGGGTTCACCAAGGGTTGGGGTTCATCAAGTGTTGGGGTTCACCAAGAATTGTGGGTTCAACAACAGTTGGGGGACATCACTGGAAGGGGTTGGAGTTCATTAATGATCCACTGGAACTTGGGGGTTCACCAAGAGCTGGGTGTTCATCAAGAGTTGGGGTTCATCAATGTTCCACCAAAATTTGGGGTTTACCAAGAGTATAGGGTTCTCCAAAGGCTGGGGGTCCATCAATGATGGGCTTCCCCAAGAGCTGAGATTCACCAAGAGTTGAGGGTTCTCCAGGGGTTGGGGTCCATCAATGATGGGGTTCACCAAGAGATAGGGGTCCATCAATGGAAGGGATCCACCAGAATTTGAATTTTGATCAATCAACAAAAGCGATTTACCAAAATCCACTATTCACCAACAATACAAACATATAAAACGCAATCCACATAAATTTTTGGGGGTTCACCACCCAAGGGTTGGGGTTCACCAAGAGTTGAAGGTTCTCCAAGAGCTGGGGTTCACCAAGAGCTGGAGTTCACCAAGAGTCGAGGGTTCTCCAAGAGTTGGAGTTCACCAAGGGTTGGGGTTCACCAAGAGTTGAGGATTCTCCAAGAGTTGGGAGTCCATCAGAGATGGGGTTCACCAAGAGTTGAGGGTTCTCCAAGGGTTGGGGATTCTCCAAGAGTTGGTGCTGGGAAAGATGTTACAGGAAAGCCTTAGTTACTGAATTACCATGAAACAACAGGATGGTCCCTGAAGGCAATCCCCTCATGATTAAACAACGCCCTCGGCCAGAGAGCAACTCCAAACTGCACAGTGTAGCTGTTTTTAAAGTTACGGCTTTCCAACTCCTGGCTCTGCAGCTCTGAGTCCAGATATCTCTGAACTCTGGCTGTTGAGCTCACAGCTACTCAATAGCGAAGTGCGAAAGGCTGAGACCGTGTAGAACAGATTCCGAAGATAACTTTATTTCTTCGAAGGGAAGGTCCTACAACAGTCTGGTTACATCAGATAACAAAGGGTTTTTTATAGGTTTACAGAGGATTGAATTTTCTACCAATAAGAACTACAGCTTACAAACTAACCAATTATCTTAAAATTCTAAGTAAGAAAAGAACCAATAACCTGGTAACTTTAAGAGCCAATAAGAATCCCAAAAGATAACAGGGTTTTAGATAAGGGAGAGGGGGTCTGGTTTCCAGGCATTTCATAATTATGGGATGGAATTCCAGGGATATATTTTAGGAGGAGTAACATTTTCTACACCCTATCTCATGCCCAATCCCTATCTCATTCCCATTCCAAATCCTGTTCCTGTTCCCATTCCCAATCTCGTTCCCATTTCTGATTCCGATCTCATTCCCAATCTTGATCCCTTTCCCAATTCCAATCCCTTTCACATTCCCAATCCCTCTTTCATTCCCATTCCTAAGCCTGTTCCTACTCCTGATCCTGTTTCCATTCCCAATCCTGATCCCACTGCCTTCCCAGTTCCAAACCCATTCCCATTCCCTTTCCCAATCCTGTTCCCAATTCCCAATCCCAATCCTTATCCCATTCTCAATCCTGATTTCATTCTCGTTTCTGATCCCTCATTCCTAGTCTCGTTCCTATTCCCAATCCCAATCCTGATCCCGTTCCCATTCCAAATCTCATTCCTGTTTCTGATCCCCGATTCCCAATCCTTATTTCATTCCCAATCCTGATCCTGTTCCCATTCCTGGATCCTGCCGCTGTTTTCAGGGAATCATTTTGATCTCAACCTCTACCCCAAACCTGGGGGGTCAAAACCCCCAAATCCTGAGGTCAAACACCCCTAAACACCAAATCTGGGATCAAAACCCCAATCCCCAAACATTGGGGTTTGAAATATTTGGGTGTCCAACCCTCTGATCCCAAAATTTGGGGTTAAATCCCCGATCCCCAAATTCTGGGGTCAAAACTCCCAAAACCCAAACCCTGGGTGTCAGTACCCCAAATCTCAAATTTTAGGATCGCCCCACCCCCTCAATTCTCAAACTCTGGGGTTAAACCCCCAAATCCCCATAATTTGGTGTCCAACCCCCCCAAATCCCAAACTTTGTGACCAACCCCCCAAACCCCAAATCCTGAGGTGTAAAACACCCTTGACCCCAAATTTTAGGATCAAACCCCCTCAGACTCCAAACCTTGAGGTGTCAAACCCCCCAATTCCCAAACTCTGGGGTTTGAAATATTTGGGGTGTCCAACCCCCGATCCCAAAATTCTGGGGTCAAACCCCCTGATCCCAAACCCTGGGGTGTCAACCCCCCCCAAACTTTAGGATCAAACCTCCTCCATCCCCAAACTTTGGGGTCAAACCCACCTGACCCCAAACTCCCCTCCAAAACCACTCCACCCTGGGGGGCACAGCAGGGGTCATTTGGGGTTTATTTGGGGTTGGTTTGGGATTGATTTGGGGTTGATTTGGGATTTATTTGGGGTGGGGGTAGGTCCAGATGCAATGTCTGCAGAGAGACCCTGGGTACAATGCTGGGGGTGGGAAAAACCCCAAAAACCCCTGGGGAATCCCAAAAACACCTGGGGAACCCTAAAAAGGGGATTTGGGATGGAAAAATGAGATTTTGGCATGGAAAAGGAGATTTTGGGGAGGAAAAGAAGATTTATGGTGGGGATTGAGGATTTGAGGTCAGGATTTCGGTGGGAAAAGGGGATTTGGGATTGAAAAAGGAGATTTTGGGTGGGAAAAGGGGATTTTGGGTGGACAGGAAAGGATTTGGGGTGGAAAAAGGGGATTTGGGGTGGGAAAAGGAGATTTTGGGGTGGGAAAAGGAATTTGGATGCACAAAGATTTGAGGTGGGAAAAGGAGAATTTGGGGTCTGAAAAGGACATTTGGGGTGCACAAAGAAGGATTTTGGGGTTGGAAAAAGGAGGATTTGAGATTTAAAAAAAGATTTGGAATAAAGAAGGAGGATTTGGTCCGAGCTGAACTTACCTGGGGAGTGGGGGCAGGTGGGAGGTTTGGGGCAGGGTCAGGACCATTTCTGGGGCAGTTTTCTGGGATTTTTGGTGGTTTGGGCTGGTTTTGAGCAATTTTGGAATATTTGGGGGCAGCTTTGAGGCATTTTGGGGTGGTTTGGAGGGATTTTAGGGTGTTTCTATGGGATTTTGGGGTGTTTCTAGTTGATTTTGGGGCAGCCTGAAGGGACTTGGGGTGTTTTGGGGCAGTTTTGGGGTATTGAGGGGCGGTTTTGAGGCGTTTCTCTGGAATTTTGGGGTATTCCAGGCCCATTTTTTCGGGTTTGGGGGTGTTTCAGGTGGGTTTGGGTCACTTTTTGGCGAAGGAGATCTTCATGGCGTTGCTCTGGGATTTTGGGGTGTTTTGGGGTACTCAGGGGCAGTTTTGAGGCGTGTCTCAGGGATTTTGGGGCGTTGCTCTGGGGATTTGGGGTGTTTCGGGGCAGTTTTGCCAAAGCCTCCCCAAACGCACCTCAGACCCCTCAATTCCCTCAGACCCCCCAAATCGCCCCAAATCCATTCGGGACCCACTTCAGACCCTCACTTCCCCTCAGACTCCCCCAACTTCCCCATGTCCCCCGGCCCACCTCAGATACCCCAATTCCCCCAAAGCTTCCCCAGACCCCTCAGTTCCCCTCAGAGACCCCCAAAGCACCTCATTTCCCCGGCCCCACCTCGGACGCCTCAATTCCCCACAGAGCCCCCCAAATCCCCATTTCCCAAAGCCTCCCAAAGCACCTCAGACTCTACCCCTCAGATTCCCCCAAATCCCCCCATTTCCCCCGGCCCTACCTCAGGTTCCTACACAGCCGATCTCCCGTCACGCTCTGTCCGCCACGCGCTGGCCCCTCCCAGCCAATAGCGGCGCGCCTCTCCCCGAGCCAACCAATCAGCGCGGCTCCCCTCAGCAACACCCGCCTCCCGCGCGCGCGGGTTCCTGGGGAGGTCCCAGGGTTGGTTTGGGGTTCCTGGGGGGTCCCAGCCCCACCCTGACCGGGCTCTGGGGGGTTTTGGGGGAGGGGATCCCCCCTCAGTTTGGGGGGTCTCCCACGGTGCCCCCTCCCCAAAAAGTCTCGAGGGTCCCTGGAAGTGGCTCCTGTTCCACCGGCCCGTGCCCCCCTGATCCAGGACGGGCCCCAGTGAGTCTGGGGGCTTCGGGGGGCTGGGGGCGGTTTGGGGGTTCTGGAGGGTGTTTGGGGGTCTGGGGGATCTGGGGGCTCTGCAGAAACCCTAAAATCCCCCAAAACCCCCTGAAATCCCCTAAATCCCCCAAATCCTCCCAAATTCCCCCCAAATCTCCCCAAATTCCCCCAAAACCCCCAAAGATCTCCCAAAATCCCTCAAAATCCCCTGAAAACACCAAAATCTCCCCTAAATTGCCCCAAAACCCCCTAAAATCCCTCCAACCCCCTCAAAGCTCCCCAAAATCCCTCCCAAATCCCCTTTGAAATCCCCGAAATTCCCCCCAAATCTCCCCAAAATCTCTCCAAAATCACCAAAATCCACCCACGAATTCCCTGAAATCCCCCAAGATCTCCCAAAATCCCCCAAAATCTCCCAAAATCCCCCAAATCCACCCCAAAATCCCTCAAAATCCCCTGAAAACCCCAAAATCTCTCCAAAATCCCCCAAAATCCTCCCAAAACCCCCAAATCCTCCCCAATCCCCCTGAAATCTCCTAAAAATCCCCCAAAATCCCCTGATATCCCTAAAAACCCCCCAAATTTCCCCAAGTCTCCCAAAATCTCCCAAAATCCCTCCACAATTTCCCTGAAATCCCCCAAATCCGCCCAAATCCCCCCCAAAATCCCCTGAAATCCCTCCTGTGGGAGCCCAGGGTGTTCCCCTGGCCTCCCTGGGGGTCTCAAAACCCCCCTGGCGAGGGTCTCAAAGAGCCCTGAGTGAGACCCAGGTGTCTCAGGCGCTGAATTCAAACCCCTGGGGGAAATTACCAACACAGAGGGAATGGAAACAAGCCACCAAAATCAGTCAAGTGTAAATGAGACTGTTAGAACGTAGATAAATAGACTTTTGGGGATGTTTGTGATAAGGGACACGTGGCCAAGATGGAGAATTTGGGGTGTGGATACCTCTTCCTCCTCCTTCTCCGTGCCATCCGTGCTGGGTGACATGCTGGCACTGTCAGGTTGGATGGGGACACGGCTGGGCAGTTTAACACAGTTGGATTGCATTGGAAAGTTGTTACAAACATCCAGCACGGAATGCAGACTGTAGAAGATCAGCCCTGCCCTCAGCAGGCAGATTCCATCCTGGGTGCCCGGCTGGACAGACGCTGTGAGCCGGGCAGAGAGTTCCTGAGACAAGGAACAATCAACAATCCTTGGAGCCTCTGAAACCGTCTGCTGCAATCTCTCATCGGCGCCTGGGGGAAAACCAGGATTTGAACCACTGCATGTCCTCCTGAGGGGATCCCGGGGCTAAGGAGACACCTCGGGCAGCGACACCTCCAAATTCCCCAAAATCCCCCTAAAACCCCCAACATCCCCCAAATCCACCCAGGAATTCCCTGAAATCTCGGAATCCCCCGAAAAATTCTCCCCAAAATTCACCCATAATCCCCCAACCCCACAAAAATCCCCACAAATCCTCCCAAAATCCCCCTGAAATCTCCTAAAATTCCCCAAAAATCCCATAAAATACTCCCAAAGTCCCCTGAAATCTCCTAAAATTCCCCAAAAATCCCCCAAATCCTCCCAAAATCTCTCAAAACTCCCCAAAATCCACCCAAATTACCTGATAATCCCCAAATTCCCCAAAAATCTCCCAATCTCCCCAAAATCTCCCAAAATCCCCCAAAATCGCTGCACAAATCCCCTGAAATCCCCCAAATCCCTCCAAAATCCCTTGAAATCCACTACAATTCCCTCAAACCCCCCCAACACCTAAAATCCCCCATATGTCCCCCAAACCCCCTCCAAAATCCCCCAAACCACCCCAAAACTGACTGAAAATCCCAAAATCTCCCCACATCCTCCTAAAATTCCCTTAAAATCTCCTAAAATCCCCCCAAAATCCCCCAAAATCCCCCAAAAGTCCCCAAAATTGCCCAAAAACCCCCCAAATCTCCCCAAATTCTCCCAAAATCCCCCTGAAATCTCCTAAAATTCTAAAAAAATCTCCCAAATCCTTGCAAAATCATTCAAAATCTCCGAAATTCCCCCCAAAACCAATGAAAATCCCCAAATCTTCAAAAAATCTCCCAACCCTCAAAAATCTCCCCAACATGTCCAAAAATCCCCCAAAATCTCTCCACAAATCCCCTGAAATCCCCCAAATTTCTCCAAAATCCCCTGAAATCTCCTAAAATGCCCCCAAACCCCCCAAAGCATTGAAATCTCCCAAATTTCCCCCAAACACCCTCCAAAATCTCCTAAACCACCCCAAAACCCACTGAAAACCCAAAAAGCACCCCAAATCCTCCTAAAATTCCTTAGAAATCTCCTAAAATTCCTCCGAAGTTACTCAAAGTCACCCCAAAATCTTCCAAAAATTGCCCCAAAACCCCCAAAATCTCCCCAAATCCTCCCAAAATCCCCTGAAATCTCCTAAAAATGCCCCAAAATGGCCCCAAAACCCCAAAAATCCTCCAAATGCCCCCAGGAATTCCCTGAAATCCCCCAAATCTGCCCCAAATCCTCCCCAAAACCCCCCAAAATCCCCCCACCCCCAGGTGTGGGCTGGTGGCCCTGGCCATGGCCGGGGCTCTGCTGGGACCCCCCGGCCCCAATTGGGTCTGGGGGCTCTGCTGGACACGGCGCGGGCCAGGGGCTGCAGCCCCACGGGGAGATGTGCTCAGGGGGGTTGGGGGTTTGGGGAATTTGGGGGATTTGGGGAGATTTGGGGGAATTTTAGGAGATTTTGGGGTTTTCAGGAGATCTTGGGGGATTTGGGGGGGGGATTTGTGGGGATTTCAGGGAATTTTGGGGGATTTTGGTTGGATTTGGGGGGATTTTGGAAAATTTGGGGAGATTTTGAGGGGGTTTTGGGGAGAATTTTGGTGTGTCCCAAGGGGATTTGGGGTGTCTGGAGGGGATTTTGGGGAGATTAGGGGCAATTTTGAGGGATTTGTGGGGATTTTGAGGGGATTTTGGGGGATTTTGGGGGGGTTAGGAAAATTTTTGGGGATTTTGACGGGGTTTTAGGGAGAATTTGTGGATTTTGGCATGTCCAAGGGGGATTTTTGGAGAGTTTTGGGGGGATTTGGGGTGTCTGGGGTGGATTTTGGGGTGTGAGGGGGATTTTGAGGGCGTTTTAGGACAATTTTGGGGGATTTTGGGGAGGTTTGGGGGAGAATTTGTGGTTTTGGGGTGTCCTGGGGTGATTTTGGGGAGTTTTGGGGAGATTTTGGTGGATTTGGGGATGTTTTGGAGATTTCAGGGGGATTGCGTAGGATTTTGGGGAGATTTTGGGGGGATTTCAGGGAATTCTTGGGTGGATTTTGGTGATTTTGGGGAGATTTTGGAAAGATTTAGGGGGAATTTCGGGGACTTTGGGGGATTTCAAGGGGGATTTTGGGGGAGTTGGAGGGATTTTGGGGGTTTTGGAACAATTTAGGGGAGATTTTGAGATTTTCAGGGGATTTTGAGGGATTTTGGGAGATCTTTGGGGGTTTTGGGAGAATTTAGGGAGATTTAGGGGAAGATATGGGGGGAGACTTGGGAGGATTTGGTGGGATTTAGGGGATTTCAGAGGGTTATGGGGGATTTTAGGGTTTGTCCAGAGCCCCCCCAAAACCACCCAGACCCCTCCAAAAACCCCTCTCCCAAACCCCCCAAACCAACCCCCAGCCCGCCCCCAGACCCCAGAATCACTGGGGCCCGTCCTGGATAGGGGGGCACGGGCCGGTGGAACAGGAGCCACTTCCAGGGACCCTCGAGACATTTTGGGGAGGGGGCACCGTGGGAGACCCCCCCAAACTGAGGGGGGATCCCCCTCCCCCCAAAACCCCCCAGAGCCCGGTCAGGGTGGGGCTGGGACCCCCCAGGAACCCCAAACCAACCCTGGGACCTCCCCAGGAACCCGCGCGCGCGGGAGGCGGGTGTTGCTGAGGGGAGCCGCGCGCTGATTGGTTGGCTCGGGGAGAGGCGCGCCGCTATTGGCTGGGAGGGGCCCGCGCGCGTGGCGGACAGAGCGTGACGGGAGATCGGCTGTGTAGGAACCTGAGGTAGGGCCGGGGGGAAATGGGGGGATTTGGGGGAATCTGAGGGGAATTGAGGAGTCTGAGGTGCTTTTGGGAGGCTTTGGGGAAATGGGGGATTTAGGGGGTCTGAGGGGAATTGAGGGTCTGAGGTGGGTCTGGAATGGATGTGGGGGCTCTGTGGGAATTGAGGGGTCCGAGGTGGGGCCGGGGGAAATGAGGTGCTTTGGGGGTCTCTGAGGGGAACTGAGGGGTCTGGGGAAGCTTTGGGGGGAATTGGGGTATCTGAGGTGGAGCCGGGGGACATGGGGAAGTTGGGGGGTCTGAGGGAAGTGAGGGGTGAAGTGGGTCCCGAATGGATTTGGGGCGATTTGGGGGTCTGAGGGGAATTGAGGGGTCTGAGGTGCATTTGGGGAGGCTTTGGCAAAACTGCCCCGAAACACCCCAAATCCCAGAGCAACGCCCCAAAATCCCTGAGACACGCCTCAAAACTGCCCCTGAGTACCCCAAAACACCCCAAAATCCCAGAGCAACGCCATGAAGATCTCCTTTGCCAAAAAGTGACCCAAACCCACCTGAAACACCCCAAACCCGAAAAAATGGGCCTGGAATACCCCAGAATTCTAGAAAAACGCCTCAAAACCGCCCATCAATACCTCAAAACTGCCCCAAAACACCCTGAGTCCCTTCAGGCTGTCCCAAAATCAACTAGAAACACCCCAAAATCCCATAGAAACACCCTAAAATCCCTCCAAACCACCCCAAAATTCCTCAAAGCTGCCCCCAAATATTCCAAAATTGCTCAAACCCAGGCCCAAACAGCAAAAATCCCAGAAAATTGCCCCAGAAATGGCTCTGACCCTGAGCCAAACCTCCCAGGTGCCCCCACTCCTCCAGGAAAGTTCAGCTCAGACCAAATCCTCCTTTTTTTTATCCCAAATATTTTTTTAAACCCAAATCCTGTTTTTTCCAACCCCAAAATCCTTCGTTGTGCATTCCAAATGTCCTTTTCAGACCACAAATTCTCCTTTTCCCAGCTCAAATTCTCCTTTTCCCACCCCAAATCCTTTGAGCATCCCAAATCCTCTTTTCCTACCCAAAATCTCCTTTTTCAATCCCAAATCCTCTTTTCCCATCCAAAATCCTGACCTCAAATCCTCAATCCCCACTCTAAACCCTTTTTTCCTCCCCCAAATCTCCTTTTCCATCCCAAAATCTCATTTTTATATCCCAATTTCTTCCCCTTTTACCCCAAAATTTCCTTTTCCCACTGCAAATTCACTTTTACGGTTCCCCAGGGGTTTTTGGGGTTTTTCCCATCATTGTACCCAGCGTCTCTCTGCTGACGTTGCACCTGGCGCTGCCCCCACCCCAAATAAATCCCAGATCAAAATCAATTAAATCGCAAACCAATCCCAAATCCTCTTTTTAGGGTTCCCCAGGTGTTTTTGGGTTTCCCCTGGGGTTTTTTGGTTTTTTCCCACCCCCAGCATTGTACCCAGGGTGTCTCTGCAGACATTGCACCTTGACCTGCCCCCACCCCAGATCAATCCCAAATCAATCCCAAATCAACCCCAAATCAATCCCAAACCAGCCCCAAATAAACCCCTAATGACCCCTGCTGTGCCCCCCAGGGTGGAGTGGTTTTGGAGGGGAGTTTGGGGTCAGGTGGGTTTGACCCCAAAGTTTGGGGATGGGGGAGGTTTGATCCTAAAGTTTGGGGGGGGGGGGTGGTTGACACGCCAGGGTTTGGGATCAGGGGGTTTGACCCCAGAATTTTGGGATCGGGTGTTTTGGACACCCCAAATATTTCAAACCCCAGAGTTTGGGAACTGGGGGGTTTGGCACCTCAAGGTTTGGAGTCTGAGGGGGTTTGATCCTAAAATGTGGGGTCAAGGGTGTTTTACACCTCAGGATTTGGGGTTTGGGGGTGTTGGTCCCAAAGTCTGGGATTTGGGGAGGTTTGACACCAAATCATGCGGATTTAGGGAATTTGACCCCAGAGTTTGGAAATAAAGGGGGGTGGGCAATCCTAAAATTTGATATTTGGGGGTATTGACACCCCAGGGTTTGGGTTTTGGGGAGTTTTGACTCCAGACTTTGGGGATCAGGGGGCTTTAACCTCAAATTTTGGGATCAGAGGGGTGGGACACCCCAAATATTTCAAATCCCAATGTTTGAGGATTGGGGGTTTTGATCCCAAATTTGGGGTTTGGGGGTGTTTGACCTCAGGATTTGGGGAGTTTTGACTCTCCCAGGTTTGGGGTAGAGGTTGAGATTAAAAATGATTCCCTGAAAACAGCAGCAGGATCGGAATTGGGAACAGGATCGGGATTGGGAATGGGAGTGGGATTGGGGACACGATTGGGAACGGGATCAGGATTGGGAATGAAATTGGGATTGGGAATGGGAACCAGGATCGGGAAAGGGATCGAGATTGCAAATGAGATCAGGATCAGAAACGGGAACGATATTGGGAATGGGAATGGGAACAGGATTTGGAACAGGATCGAGATTGGGAATGCGAACAGGGATTGGGAATGTGAAAGGGATTGGAATTGGGAAAGGGATCAAGACTGGGAATGAGATCGCAACCAGAAATAGAAATGAGATTGGGAATGGGAACAGGAACAGGATTGGGAATGGGAATGAGATAGGGATTGGGCATGAGATAGGGATTGGGAACAGGAATGGGATCAGGATTGGAATGGGAATAGAAATGAGATTGGGATCAGGACCAGGAACAGGACTGGGAACGGCATCAGGAAGGGGAATGGGAAGAAGATTGAGAATAAAAACGGGAATGAGATAGGGATTGGGAATAGGATTGGGAACAGGATCGGGATGCTAAAGCTGTGACATAAATGGGTGCCTTGGCTGGGAAATCTCAAATTGCAGAACCAAAACTAGGATGGGCAGGAACAACTTTTCCTGGCTGGGAACTGGAATTCCAGAGCCTGGCAGTGTGAGCCATGCAGGACCATGCAGACTGGGATCATGGGGGCTGGAATGACATGGACTGGGATCCTCCAGACTGGGACTGCACAGACTGGGACCAGATGGATCAGGGCCATGCAGAGTGGGATTGTACAAACTGGGATCACATGGACTGGGATTGTACAAACTGGGACCGTATGGACCGGGATGACTGCACCAGAATGATGCGAACCGAGGCGGTCCCTCCCCACCCAGGGTTCCCTCCCAGTCCCGTGTGGGGGCACAGCCAAAACTCCCTGCAGTGAACAAGGAGGTCCCAGAGCGCTCCTGGTGTTGGTCCCCATCCTGGTCCCGGTCTCAGTCTCAATTTGGAGCAGTCCTGGAGTGCTCCTGGTTCCGATTCCTGTCCTGGTCTGAATCTCGATCCCAGAGCCACCCTGGCCTTGGTCTCAGTCGTGGTCATATACTGGTACCAGTCTTGGTGCCAATGCTGGTTCTGGTTTTAGTCTCCGTCTTGGTTTTGGAATGGTTTAAGCACCAGTGGTGGTGCTGATGCCACTGTTGATCCCAGTGTGCTCCCAGTGCCAATGTCAGCCTCAGGCCTGGTCCTGAAACAGTGCCAGTTCCAGTTCTGCTGCCAGTGCCGCTCTCAGTCTTAATTCAGGAGGTCTCCCGGTGCCATTGCTGGTCCCGGTTCCAGAGCAGTCCTGGAGCGCTCCCAGTGCTGGTCCCAGTGTCCGTCATGGTCTCAGTCTTGGTCCCAGTGCCAGTTCTGGGGATGGTTTCGGTCTCAGTCTCCGAGTCCCAGTTCCCGACTTGAAGAGGTGTCACTCTCGGTTCTGCTGTTGGTTCTGGTCCCAGTTGTGATCTCCATCCTGGTTCTGGTGCTGGTCTCGGTGCTGGTCCCATGAATTTTATCAACGATTGAGAGACAGGGACTACTAACTCTTGATCAGAATCCAAAGTTTTTTTGGGCTACATTTGCTTATAGAGCATTTTTAGGAAGGCAGTCATTTTTACTACGTTCATTGTGTTAAACATCACCCAGACAAACTTTACGTTTCTCCTTATTTAGTTCAATATTCTTTCCTGTCACCAGCCTCGATCCAATCTTCCTGTAATCGTCAAAGCTCTGTTTGTTCTTGCCAGGGCGTCCTGGTTATCAAACTGCAAATGCCAATTAAATCCACAGCACTCTCTGTCTCAGCTTCCACAGTGCTGGTCTCAGTCTGGGTCCGATAGTGACGCCAGTCTCGGTGACAGTGCCAGTTCTATTTTAAGTCTTGGACTCAATGTCGGTCTTGGTCTGGGTTTAAGAGCAGTCCCAGATCCAGCGCTGGTACCGGTGCTGGTGTTTGTCTCAGAGTGCTCCCAGTGCCAATCTCAGTCTCGGTTCTGGTGCTGGAGTGGTGCCAGTTTGGGTTTTTGTACTGGTGCCAGTCTTGGTGCTGGTTCTGGTGCTGCTCTCAGTCTCAGTCCCGGAGTTCTCCTGGTGCTGGTCCCAGTCCCAGAGCGGTCCTGGAGCTCTCCTGGTGCCCGTCCCAGTGTCGGTGCTGGTCTCAGTCTTGGTCCCAGTGCCAATTCTGAGACTGGTTCCAGTCTCAGTCTCTGTCCCAGTCTCAGTTCCAGTTCTGGAGCGGTGCTGGTCTCAGTTCTGGTGTCCGTTCTGTTCCCAGTCTTGGTCTCTGTAGTGAATGGGCCAGGAGACCAGCTCCTTTTTCAAGGCCTTTATTGAAAATCAGCTCTGGGTGGGGCCTGAGGGGTCGCGCACAGCGCCGCTGCTTGGGAGGAGAGGCTCAGCTCCCTGCGGCGCCTCACCACGGTACGGCGGTGCCGGGGGTGTCACCGGGGATGGGGGCAGCTGTGGGCTCAGCAGAATCTCCTCGTCTGACCTTGATCCCGTTTCCATCTCTGTTGCTTTTTCCATTGCTGACTTTGCCCTTGTCATCTTCATCTCCATCTTCGTCTTCATCTTCATCTCCATCATCAACTCCATCCCTGTCTCCATCTCCATCACCTCCATCACCGTCTCCATCATCTCCGACTCCATCCCCATCATCTCCAACCAACACGCTGAGCTGGCCCGGTGGCAGCAGGGCCTCCTCACCACCTCCTCCACCGAAGAGGGGCTCCCGCGGCGCGACCCCGACCAGCCCCGATGGAAGTGATGCCCCCAAAACCCCAAATTTGGGGTGACAAGCCTCCCAAAACTCCAATTGTGGGGTGCTGGTCCTTCCCAAACCCTGGATTTGGGGTCCCAGCCTCCCAGTTTTGGGGTCCTGAGCTCTGGGTTTGGGGTCCTGAGCCCTGGGTTGGGGTCCTGGTCCTTTCCAAAACCCAATTTTGGGGTCCCAAACCCTAAATTTGGGGTCCTGCCTTCCCCAAAATCCCAATTTTGGGGTCCCAGTCCTTACTAGACCCCGATTTTGAGGTCCTGAGTTCTGGGTTTGGGGTCCTGATTCCCGGATTTGGGGTCCCAATCCTTCCCAAACCCTGGCTTTGGGATCCTGAACCCTAAATTTGGGGTCCTGGCCCCCCAAAACCCCAATTGTGCGGTCCTGGCCTGCACTGAGCTCCAGTTTTGGGGTTCTGAATCTGAAATTTGGGGTCCTGGCCCCCTCTGAGCTCCAGTTTTGGGGTCCCAGTCCTTCCCAAACACCGAATTTGGGGTCCCAAGCCCTGGTTTTGGGGTCCTGCCCCCTAAAACCTCAATTTTGGGGTTCAGCCCCTTTCCCTCAAACCCCAAAATGGGAGTTCTGGCCCCCCTGAGCCCAAATTTTGGGGTCCCGGTCCCCCTTTCCCTCAGCACAAGCCATAGAGATTCGGGGGCCCCAGCACTGCCGTTGTACAAATGTAATAAAGCACCTGCTGCACCCCAAAACCGGCCTGGGGCATTTGGAGGTGTCTTGGAGGGGTTTTGGGGAGTCCTGGCGGTGATTGGGGGTGTCCTGAGGGGAATTTGGGTGTCCTGGAGGGGTTTGGGGGAGTCCTGAGGGGAATTTGGGGAGTCCTGGGGGTGTTTGGAGTGTCCTGGGGGGGACTTGGGGAGACCTGAGGGGAATTTGGCATGTCCTGGGGGGTTTGGGGGTGTCCTGGGGAGGATTTAGGATCGACTGGGGGAGATTTGAGAGCGATTTGGGGAGGTTAGAATTGACTGGTGGGGGTTAGGATGGGATGGGGAGTTTTAGGATTGACTTGGGGCGGGGGGTAGAGGGGAAACGGGCGATTAGGGATCCACTGAGGCGTTGTTTAAATGTAACTGAGAAAGGTTTAGAACAAACTGGGCCTGCCCAGTCCATCCCAGTCCTTCCCAGTCCATCTCAGTCCATCCCAGTCCCTCCCAGTCCCTCCCAGTCGCTCCCAGTCCATCCCAGTCCATCCCAGTCCTAGTCCATCCCAGTCTTTCCCAGTCCATCCTAGTCTGTCCCAGTCGCTCCCAGTCCATCCCAGTCCATCCCAGTCCCGCTCCGAGGGACGGGCAAACCTGCTCGGACCAAACGCACCGGACCTGGAGCGATCCCGGTCCCGGTATTGGTGCTGGTCTCAGTCCCGGTCCCAGACCCGGTTCTGGGCCCGGCTTTGGTCTCAGTCTCGGTCCCGGTTCTAATGCAGCTCTCGGTTCCGGTCCCCGGGGATTTTCGGCTCCTTTTGCTGATTTTAGGCCGAATCTGGTGGGTTTAGGGGGGATTTTAGATCCTTTGCAGTGATTTCAAAACATTTAGGCGGCATTTCAGACTCATCTGGGTGATTTAGGCCAAACCTGATCCATTTAGGACCGAGCAGCGCTTTGGCCCCGCCCCTTTCCCCTCACAGTTCCTGCCCTTCCCTTGACCCATCCCCTCCCAGTTCGTGGTTCAGACCGGGGCAGGAGGAGGAGGGAGGGAGGAAGAGGCGGAGCGGCAGCAGAAGCAGGAGGAGAGACAAGGGAGAGATTCGACCACGAGCCCGGAGCTGCCTGAACTCGCCGCGCCCCCGGGACCATCGCCCCCCATCCCGCAGGTGCCCGGGGAGGGGGAGCTCGCCCCAAATATCGCGGGGGGGGTCCCTAAGTTTGGGGATTTTTGGGGGGATGTTTGGATCTTGCCGGGCTCTGGAGGCGCAGATGGCCCTTGGGGGATCCCCGGGAGGTGTTTTTGGGGGTCCTGGTGGGTGCGGGCAGAGCCCCGGCGGGGGGGGGGGATGCAGGTCCCCCCGTGGTGGGGGTTGGGCTTCCCGGGCCTGGCCCTGCGAGCTCTGCCGGGGCCACGTGGGGAGCGCGCGGGAGCGGCGGGATCGGCGGGGGGACAGCGGTTTTGGGGAGCCCCGGGAGAGACGCGGCTTCCCTGAGCGGGAGCGCAGAGAGAGGAGATATCTTGATAAAAATTGCAGAAAAAATTTTTAAACGGATACATTTTCCAAAACCACTTAGGTCCAGTGTGTTCCCAGTTCTCCTGCTGAGCCTAGCACAGTCCCAGTCACTCCCAGTACTATCCCAGTATGAGTCCAGTATGAGTCCAGTCTCTGCCAGCAGGGCCCCAGTCACTCACACTTGCCCCCAGTTGCCCCAGCATGGTCCCAGTTTTACCCCAAGCACATTCCCAGTCACTGATAATTAGGTCCCAGTTACCAGGTTTACAGTCTCACACACTCCCAGTATATCCCAGTTGCCGTGAACAATCTCATAGTCATTCCCAGACACTACCTCTTACCTCAGCATGGTTCACTTGCCCCCAGTTTTATCCCTGCAATAGTCCCAGTGCCTCTCAGCATTGTTTTGGGGTTTTTTTTTCGGATGGGGAGAGAAATGTTTGGAGAATGCAGAACTCCATATCTGATCCCAGTCACTCCCAGTCAGTCCCTATTATGATGCAGCTTCCCCCCAGCACAGTCCCAGTTGCTCCCAGTTCCTCCCATTTTCATCCAGTGTGTTCCCAGCTCTCCCAGTCTCCCCCAGTATAGTCCTAGTCTCTCCCAGTGTGAGGCCATGTCCCCCAAGTGCTCCCTGTCAATGCCAGTATGACCCCAGTAGCCTCCAGTATAATCCCTGAGACTCCCTGTCTCTCCCAGTATATCCCAGTCACGCCCAGCATGCTGCCAGTCACTCTCACTTCTTCCCACTTCCTTTCAGCATGATTCCACTTGTTCACAGCCACTCCCAGTCCATCCCAGTATGATTCCAGTCACCCTCAGTGTGATCCCATTCTCGCCCAGCATGGACCCAGCTGCTCTCCCTGTGATCCCTGGATGATCCCAGTTGCTGCCATCATCATTCCAGTTGTTCCCAGTTCCTCCCACGATGATCCCTAGAATAGTCCCAGTCTCTCTCAGCATTGTCCCACTATCTCCCAGTTGCCCCCAGTGTGATTCCAGTTCCCCAGTATGGTCCCAGCTTTCCCCACTTTTGTCCCAGCTGTTCCCAGCGTGGTTCCAGTCCCCCTAGTATGGTTACAGACAATATCATAACATTTCAGTTTCTCCAGGAAGGTACCAGTTACCTCAGAATTATCTCCATCTTTCCCAGTTCCTCCCACTTGTCCCCAGCCTGATTCCAGTTTCTGTCAGTGTCCCATACTCCCAGTTGCTCCCAGTAAAATCCCTCTTCTGGCCTCAGTCCCCCCAGCATAGTTCCAGTACCTTCCAGTTGATCCCAGTTGTTCCCAATGTTTCCACATTTTCCTCCCATCATGGGCCCAGTAGCTCCCAGTAACCCTCAGCCAGGTTCCACTCCCATCCTTAGTAATTCCAGTGGCTCCAAGGATGATCCCAGTAGGACCTGTAGTCACCCCCAGTATGGTTCCAGTCATCTCCAGTATGACCCCAGTCACTCCCAGATGCTCCCAGTATTCTTCCAGTCATGCCCAGAGTGACTCCCAGTCAATCCCAGTATGGTTCCAGATTTGACCAGCCCTTCTCCATCATTCCCAGTCTGATTGCAGTAAGATCCCAGTCATTCTTAGATATTCCCAGTTCTAGTCCAGTCACTCCCAGTATGATCCCAGCTATTTCCACCATGATCCCAGTATGACTCTGACATGGGTGCCGCTGCTCCCATTATCATCCAGTGTGGTTCCAGTTGCTCTCATTTCGCCTCACTGTGGTTTCAGTCTCTCCCTGTGCATCCCAGTTGTTGCCAACATGTTCCCAGTCACTCCCAGTTGTCCTCAGCTGCTTCCAGACTGATCCCAGTTGTTCACAGCCTCTCCCAGTCACCCTCAGTGGAACTCCCAGTTGCTGCCAGTATGATCCAGTATGATCCCAGTATTTCTCTGCATGGTTCCAGTTGCTCCCTGCTCCTCCCAGTGGGATCCCAGTTGCCCCAGTTGCCCCTAGCACAGTCCCAGTCACTCCATAGATGATCCCAGTCCCTCTCAGCATGGTCCCAGACATGCCCAGTTTTCCCAGTACAGAGTAGTAGCTCCCATTGACTCCCAGTGTCCCTTAGCGTGGTCCCAGTTCTCCCCAGCATGATCCTGATTTTTCCCGGGCAGCTTCCAGTCACTCCAGTAAGGTCACAGGCACTCCCAGTATATCCCAGCGGCCCTGAACATGCTCTCATTCATTCCCAGTCATTCCCTGTGTCCCCTGGAAGGTTCCAGTTCACCCAGTACAGCCCAGTCCCTCCCAGTGGTGCCACTCCTGGGATCTCCCACCCCTGTCTGCGTTCATGGATCTCCTGAGAGGAGCCCCAAGAGCTGGAAGTCGCCCCCCAGGGTTCCCAGCAAGCCCCAGTTTGAATGTGCAGCCCCCCAGTTTTCCCAGTTTCCCTCTCCTTTTCCCGGGCCGGGTTCCCCCCGGCCCCAGCGGGTGGGAGCAGCCGAGAGCCCCGCGCTGCCCATCCCGACCTGTCCCGGCTCCATCCCCACTCCTCCCGCGGGCTGCGAGGGCTTCGGGAACGGGGCACCGAGGGTGTCGCTGCTGCTGGGGGAGGAGGAGGAGGGATGGGAGAGGAGGGATGAAGGAGGAGAGCGAGAAGGGATGGAAATCGGAGTGGGAGACATGGAGAAGTAGGGATGGAAGAGGAAAGACAAAGGAGGATCAGGAATAGAAGGAGGAACGAGGTCGAGCGCTCCCTGAATTCACAGGACCCCCATCCATGGGACCATCGCCCCCCAGGTGACCGGGGATGGGGAGCTTGGCCCAGATATCCCAGGGGGTCCCCGGGTTGAGATTTTTCAATGGATGTTTGGAGAATGCAGAACTCCAGAGCAGAGCAGAAAATGCCCCTTGGGGGGACACTGGGGGGTCCTGGTGGCAGCTGCCAGCAGAGGCAGCCTGGAGGAGCAGAGCCCTGTGTCCCCCAGGAGCCCAAAGTGGGGAGCCCAGAGAGGGGGGAGCGCCGCCATTGGCGGGAGCCTCAGCAGCCTGAAGAGGGGCAGGGGGGACTCCTTGGACCCCCCAGCACCCCAGAGCAGAGAATAAGGGGAGAAGGGACCCTGCGACCCCAAAATCCCCCAGCATCCCTAAATGGGGAGAGGGAAGAGGGGGAGCTTTTCAGATTGCTGGGACTCCCAGCAGCCTGGGGAGGGCGGGCACCGAGTAGATGGGGGACCCCCAATAGAAGCGTGACCCCCAGCAGCTGAGACAGGGGGAACCCCCAAACACCAAAGGGGAGGGACCATTCCCAGGAAGTGATGGGAGGCATTTTCAGGGCTGAATGTTGGTGTTTGGGAGGTCTTGATGGACTCCAAATGCCCAGGGACTTCTAGAGATGGACTTGGGCAGGAGGAACCCCCAACACAACGCGCTCATCCCTTGTTTTTCCCCAAACCAGGATTTCCCATTGCAAAGCCTTGGCCCAGTGGAGGAGGAGGAGGCTGCGAGGAAGAGGAAGATGGCCCAGGAGCCCCAGGCAGGTGAGGAGGAAGTCAGTGCCCCTTTCCCCCTCTGTCCTGCTCCATCTCCCAGCCCAGCACGGCCCCAGCTGCAGGACACCCCACTGCCGACACCGATCTGCCAGGGACACACTGGGGGGATCTCCTTCCCCTTCCCTCTGGCACGGAGGCAAATCCCGTCCTCTCCTTGTCCTTCCTCGCCCAGACAAGGAGTTGAGCACGGAGAGCAGGGAGGACAAATCCTCGCTGCAGAACCTGGTGGAAGAGGCCGTTTGCAGTGGCTCCACGGCGCAGGAATCCAACGGGGAGGAAAAGCCACGGAGATCCCGCACCAGGAGGGGCTGCAAACGCAGATCGCGGGGATCTGAGGAGGAAAGACCCAGCCTGGGCCGAACAGGCGGCCGGAGATGGAGCCAGAGCTCGCACCTGGTGGTCCATGAGCAGCTTTGTGATGGGGAGAAGCCCACAAATGCTCAGAGTGTGGGATGAGCTTCAGATGGAGGTCCCTCCTGATCCGCCACCAGAGGATCCACACTGGGGAGAGGCCCTACGAGTGTGGGGAGTGTGGGAAGAGGTTTCAGACCAGCAGCCATCTCCTCAGGCACCAGCGCACGCACACAGACGAGAAGCCCTTCTGCTGCCCCGACTGTGGGATGGGATTCAGACGAAACTCCCACCTCATCTCCCACCGGCGCATCCACACCGGAGAAAAGCCCCACAAGTGTGAGGAGTGTGGGATGAGCTTCAGCCAGAGCTCCAGCCTGATCCGCCATCAGAGGATCCACACTGGGGAGAGGCCCTACAGGTGTGAGGAGTGTGGGCAGGGCTTCAGGACGCGAATGGAATTGATCTGCCACCAGAGGATCCACAGTGGGGAAAGGCCATACAAGTGTGGGGACTGTGGGAAGGACTTCAGGCAGCGTTCCAGCCTAATCTGCCACCAAAGGATCCACACTGGGGAGAGGCCCTACGAGTGTTCTAAGTGTGGCAAGAGGTTTCCCACCAGCTCCAGGCTTTTCCGGCACTACCAGACACACACGGAGGAGAGGCCCTACGAGTGTCCTGACTGCGGGAAGGGCTTCAGGCACAACTCTCACCTCATCACCCACCAGTGCATCCACACCGGGGAGAGGCCTTACGAGTGTGAGGAGTGTGGGACGAGCTTCTCCCAGAGCTCAACCTTGACCAAACACCAACGGAGGCACCAGTAAGGGAAACCCTGCGAGTTCCCCGAGTGCGGGAAGAGCTCTGTGCGCTACTTCAACTCCATCCCGTACTGCAGGACCCATGCTGGGCAGAGCCCTGGTGATCCATATTCCCTGGGATCCGTGTTGGGTAGACACCTGCCTGGTTTTCCTTTTGTTTTGGCCTTCGTTTTTGTCTCTTCTCCATCTCTTTCTACTCCAAAAGCCAAGAGGGATCGATCCGTCACATCAAAACCTCCCAAATCCAAGAAAAAACACCTCAATGTTGACTCAAAATGGATCAGTCCAACTTCAAAGTGCCTTATTTACCCCTCAAAACAACTCAATGCCACACAAACCTTACTGGATTTCAGAGCTGCCAGGGTGAGAGGGATTGGAAGGTTATTGGGAGAGTGGGATCCCAATTTGGAGTGGTGGCATCGGGATTCTTTGGGGCTGGCTGGGTAGGATGGATTTTATAGCAAATAAATTTGATTGTTAATAAAATTTTGACAAATCCTGCTTTCTGACCCATTCTCTTTCAGTCCGATTCTGATCTGTTTTCAGTGGCACCTTCTCAGCTGATTGTGTTTGTGTCTTCCTTTCTCTCCTGCCTCTGTCTGCCTGCTCTATTTCTATCTCCGCGTCTCCATTGACCCAGGGCAGCTCCCACCAAAAACCTTGGCAAGAACAAACCGAGCTTTGACATATACAAGAAGATTGGATAGAGACTGGCAACAGGAAAGATGATTGAACTAAATAATTAGAAATGTAAAGTGTGTCTGGTGCAGGAGCTGCAACAGCCATGGGTGAAGTTTTGAAGGCTGGCAGTGAAATGTCCCTGTAAGATCTTGCTGCACTTGGCTTTTGGACTCTTCTGAAGAGCTTTGCCTTCAAAGGCAGGAACATCTTTTCCTTGCTGGGAGCTGGGATTCCGGGGCCTAGCAGTGTGAGCCATGCAGGACCATGCAGACTGGGATCATGGGGGCAGGGATCACATGGACTGGGACTGCATAGACTGCAACCAGATGGATCAGGGCCAATCCCAAACTGGGATTGTACAAACTGGGATTGCATGGACTGGGATTGTACAATCTGGGACCATATGGACTGGGATGGCTGCTCCAGAACGATGCAAACCGAGGCGGTTCCACTGCACCCAAGGGTCCCTTCCAGTCCCGCACGGGAGTACAGCCAGAACTCCCCAGAGTTAATGTGGAGGTCCCAGAGTGCTCACAGTGTGATCCTGGTGCTGATCCCTGTACTGGTGCTGATCCCTGTCCTGGTGCCAGCCTCAGTCTCACTCTCAGTCTTGGAGCACTCCTGGGGTCAGCCTCGGTTTTGGTTCTGATCATAGTGTTGATCTCAGTCTTGGAGCAGTCCCTGAGTGCTCCCTCTGCTCATTCCGGTCCTGGTGTCGGTCTCGATCCCAGAGCGGTGCTGGTCTCAGTCCCAGTGGGTCTTACAGTCGCGCCAGTCTCGGTGTTGGTTCTGGTGCCGCTCTCAGTCTCAGTCCCGGAGTTCTCCCGTTGCCATCTGTAGTGTCTGTCTTGGTCTCAGTCTTGGTCCCAGTGCCAGTTCTGGGGCCGTTTTGGGCTCGTTCTCAGTCCCAGTGCCAGTGGCGGTCTTGTAGATGCGCCGATTTCATTTCTGGTGTCAGTTCTGTTCCCGGTCTTCGTTTTGCATCCAGTCCTGGGCCATTTTATCAACGACAGAGAGAGAGATGAAGACTACAGGCTCGTGATCAGAATTCAAAATTTATTGTGAGCTACATTTGCTTATGCAGCATTTTTAGGAAGGCAGTAAGTTTTTACTACATTCATTGGGTTAAACATCACTCAGACATACTTTACATTTCTACTTATTTAGTTCAATCATCTTTCCTGTTGCCAATCTCGATCCAATCTTCTTGTAGTCGTCAAAGCTCTGTTTGTTCTTGTCAAGGCGTCCTGGTTATCGAACTGCAAATGCCAGTTAAATCCACAGCACTCTCTGTCTCAGCTTCCACAGTTCTGGTCTCAGTCTGGGTCCGATAGTGGCACCAGTCTCGGTGCCGGTGCCGGTTCTATTTTCAGTCTTGGACTCAATGTTGTCTTGGTCTCGGTTTTAGATCGGTCCCAGTCCCAGTGCTGGTACTGGTGTCGATGTTGGTCCCGGCATGCTCCCAGTGCGAATCTCAGTCTCAGGCACAGTCCTGTATTGGTGCTAGTCTCGGTTCTGGTGCCAGTATCAGTCTTGAGGCTGGTTCTGGTGCCGATGTTAGTCTCAGTCCTTGAGTTCTCCCAATGCTGGTCCCAGTCCCAGAGCAGCCCTGGAACTTTCCTGGTGCTAGTCCCAGTATTGGTGTTGGTCTCAGTCCCAGTCATTGTTCCAGTTCTGGAGCGGTGCTGGTCTCATTTCTGGTGTCGGTTCTGTTCCTAGTCTTGGTCTCTGTAGTGAATGGGCCAGGAGACCAGCTCCTTTTTCAAGGCCTTTATTGAAAATCAGCTCTGGGTGGGGCCTGAGGGGTCGCGCAAAGTGCCGCTGCTTGGGAGGAGAGGTTCAGCTCCCTGCGGCGCCTCACCACAGTACGGCGGTGCCGGAGGTGTCACCGGGGATGGGGGCAGCTGTGGGCTCAGCAGAATTTCCTCGTCTGACCTTGATCCCGTTTCCATCTCTGTTGCTGTTTCCATTGCTGGCTTTGTCCTCTTCATCTCCATCTTGGTCTTCATCTTTGCCTGCATCTTCGTTATCATCATCTCCATCATCAACTCCATGCCTGTCTCCATCTCCATCATCTCCATCGCCTCCATCACCGTCTCCATCATCTCCAACCATCTCTCTCCATATGCATCATCTCCTGTTGGGGAGGTAATATCAAAATCTTATGAGTTCCTGGCAAGTAGTTCTGGAACAATAGATGAAATAGAGATGTTGGCAGTGTTTGACATAGACACTGAAGACAGTTATATTAAGGTTTGAGGCCTTTTCCTTTGTTTAGATAATACCAAATGCCACAAATACCAAAGAGCCAACAGGTCATCCTGCCCCAAGCCTGGCAGGAAAGGTCTCAAGATAAGGGTTACAGATAAGAAAGCCATAAAACATGGTAATTTAGGGATTCCTATAGGTTGCATGCAAATATTAGGAAATAAGTATATTGTATTAGATTGGTTATTGGAAATTGGAATATTCATCATGGGAAAATACTTATTGGATTGTAAACGGAAAATCGCTCTCTTGCTTTTTGCCTCTCTCTTGTCTCTGCTCTCTCTTGCTATCTTACCTTCTTGCTTTAACGTATGTGTCTCTAAGCTCTCTCTTATACTCACGCCCTATAATAAAATACTAAGCTGAAGAACAGAATATATTAAGCTTTTGAGTCTGTCCTGCAACCGCCTGACAACCTAGACCCCACAATCTCCATAATCTCCTTCACTGTTTCCATCTCGTCTCCAACCCTCCTATCACCATCATCTCCAACCCATCTCCATCACCTCCATCACCATCTCCATCACCTACATCTCCATCTCCATCCTCTCCAACCATCTCTATTTCCATCTCATCTCTGTCATCTCTATCACCTCCGTCTCCATCCCCATCCTCATCATCTCCACCCCATCTCCATCTCCAGCCTCATATCCATCCATCTCTATGTCCATTTCTGTCTCATCTCTGTCACTTCCATCACTTCCATCTCCACCCCCATCTCATCTCCATCACCTCCATCTCCATAATTTTCATCTCCATCCCCATCTCCATCACCTTCATCTCTACCCTCACCCCCATCTCCATCAGCTCCCATCTCCAAAATTTCAATTTCCATTATGTCCATCACCTCCATCGCCATCTCCATCATGTCCGTCTCCACCCCACCCCATCCCACCCCACAGCTCGAGAAGCTCAAGGCTGAGCAGAACAAGCAGCTGCCGACGCCGGTCCTGACCCGCGAATTTTTGAGGGAACCCCCAGGAGGTGCTGACCCTCGCCAGCCAGAGCTGCGCGTTGCCTACATCCGGCATGAGCTGCAGTCGGAGCACCTCCAGCCCAAGCTTGACCGCGTCCAGACTCCGACCACTGAGGGAGGACCCTCTGAGCCACCCCCATCCACTGCCGCCATCACCGCGGCCACCCCCGCCGAGCTAGTGGCCCCCAAGGCCGAGGAGCCTGGTGAGGTCTGGTCGGTGCTGCCGGAGCGGCGCCGGGAGCGCCGGTTGGAGCGTCAGGTGTCCAGCGAGCCAGAGCTGCCGCGGCACAACGGGAAGGGTGGTGGGTGAGCAAGGGGACGCTATGGGGACACCACGGGGACACCGTGGGGACAGGGAGGGGATGGGGCTGAGGTGACCCCACCGTGGTCCCCAAATGTCCCCCAGCAGCAAAGCCACCCTGGCCGACATCGTGGTGCAGCTGCAGGATAAGGAGGTGGGTGGGCCCGTGCCAGCTTTGGTGAGTCCTTGGTGAACCCTTGGTACCTCTTTGGTGGCTCTTTGGAGTCCTTCTTGTGTCCCTTTGGATTCCACTCAGTGTCCCCTGAATGTCCCTTCCATGTCCCCCTGGATGTCCCCTTCATGTCCCACCGGACATCCCTCAGTGTAGCCTCCATGTCCCTTCCATTTCTCACTGGAGATCCCCTCCATGTCCCACTGGAGATCCCCTCCAGGTCCCCCTGGATGTCACCTGGATGTTCCCTCCACGCTCCGCTGGAGATTCCTCCATGACTCTCTCTGGATCCCTCAGGGTCCCCTCACTGTCCCCTCCATGTCCTACTGAAGATCCTCAGTGTCCCCTTATTGTCCCCTCCATGTCCCACCAGACATCCCTCAGTGTGCCCCCTCAGTGTCTCCTCCTTGTCCCACTGAAGATCCTCAGTGTCCCCTCCATTTTCCACTAGACATCCCTCATTGTCCCCTCTGTGTCCCACTGGACATCCCTCCTTGTCTCACTGCAGATCCTCTCAGTGCCCCCCTGGAGATCCCTCCATGTGCCCCTCAGTGCCCCCTCCATGTGCCCCTGGATGTCCCCTCATTTTCCTGTCCATGTCCCACTGGAGATCCTCTTGTGTCCCCTCAGGGTCCCCTTATTGGTCCCTCCATGTTCCACTGGATGTCTCATTGTCCCCTCCTGTCCTCTCACGGTCCCACTGGAGATCCCTCCATGACTCCATGGGGATCCTTCAGTGTCCCCTCAATGTCCCACTGGACATCCCTGAGTGTCCTACTAGAGATCCTCTCTGTGGCTTCCTGGAGATCACTCATTGTCCCCTCATTGTCCCCTCCATGTCCCACTAAATATCCCCTCATTGTCCCCTCCACGTCCCACCAGACAGCTCTCAGTGTCCCCTCTATGTCCCCTCATTACCCCCTCCATGTCCCACCGGCCACCCCTCACTGTCCCCTCATTGTTGCCTTCATGTCCTCTTGGATATCCCCTCTTTGTCCCCTCATGTTTCACTGGACATTCCTCAATGTCCCACTGGAGATCCTCTGGGTCCCCTCATTGGCCCCTCCATGTTCCTCTGGAGATCTCCCCCATGTCCCCCTCATTGTCCCCTCCACAGGATACCCCTCACTGTCGCCTCCATGTCCCCCTCCATATCCCTTCCATGTCCCCCTAAATGTCCCTTCAATGTCCCACCGGACACCCCTCACTGTTCCCTGGATGTCCCCACAGAATCCCACCAGCCACCCCTCACCATCCGCTCCGTGTCCCCTCAATGTCCCCTCCATGTCCCACCAGCCACCCCTCACCATCCCCTTCTTGTCCCCTCCTGTCCCCAGCCCTGTGACTGCGACTCCCCCGCCCGTCTCCCCGCGGGCCCCGAGGCTCTGCTGGAGAGGACCCCGAGGCCGGACCGTCCGCAGGCGCGGGACCAGCCAAAGCTGCGGCGCCGGCCGCGCCCCAAGGACTCAGCGCAGGGTCCGGGGGTGCCACGGCGCTCGCGGTCGGCACCGGCACAGGACAGCGCACCGCTGCTGCCGCCCCCCGTGCACACGGTGATGCACAAGGGGTTCCTGCTGTGCAAGCACGAGCTCGACGGCGCTGGCAAGAAGGCGTCCAACAGGTCTGGGGGTTCTCTGGGGGTTTGGGTTCATGGGTGATCCATTGGAATTTGGGGGGTCATCAAGGGTTGTGGTTTATTGATGGAAGGAGTTCTATAAGGATTGGGAGTTCATCAAGGGTTGGGGTTAATCAATGGAAGGGGCTTACAAGGGTTGGGGGATCACCAATGATCCATCAGAATTTGGGGGGCCATCAAGGGTTGGGGTTTATTAATGGAAGGAGTTCTACAAGGGTTGGGGCTCACCAAGGGTTGGGGGTTCATCAAGGGTTGTGGTTCACCAAGAATTGAGGGTTCACCAATGGTTGAGGGACATCACTGGAAGGGGTTCTCCAGGGGTTGGAGTCCATTGATGATCCACTGGAATTTTGGGGTTCACCAAGAGCTGGGTGTTCATCAAGAGTTGGGGTTCATCAATGTTCCACCAAAATTTGGGGATTCATCAAGGGCTAGGGATTCACGAAGAGCTGGGGGTCCATCAATGGAAGGCGTTCACCAAGGATTGGGGTTAACCAAGAGTTGGGGTTCACCAAGAGTTGGAGGTTCTCCAAGGGTTGGGATTCATCAATGATCCACCAGAATTTAGGGGTTCACCAAGAGTTGAGGGTCCATCAAGAGAAGGGATCCACCAGAATTTGAATTTTGATCAATCAACAAAAGCAATTGACCAAAATCCGCGATTCACCAACAATACAAACATATCAAACGCAACCCACCTAAATTTTTGGGTGTTCACCACCCAAGGGTTGGGGTTCATCAAGAGTTGAGGGTTCTCCAAGAGCTGGGGTTCTCCAAGAGTTGGGGTTCACCAAGATTTGAAGTTCCCCAAGACTTGAGGATTCTCCAAGGTTTGGGGATTCTCCAAGGGTTGGGGTTCATTAATGACCCATGAGAATTTAGGGGTTCATCAAGAGTTGAGAGTTCACCAAAATTTGGGGGTCCATCAGTGATGGAGTTCACCAAGAGTTGAGGTTCATCTAGAGTTGAGGGTTCTCCAAGGGTTGGGGTTCACCAAGACTTGAAGGTTCATCAAGAGTTGGGGATCCATCAATGATGGGGTTCACAAAGAGCTGAGGATTCACCAAGAGTTTAGGGTCCATCAATGGAAGGATTCCATCAGAATTTAGGGGTTCACCAAGAGTTGAAGGTTCTCCAAGGGTTGGGTTTTATCAATGATCCACCAGAATTTGGGGCTTCACCAAGAGTTGGGATCCATCAATGGAAGGGTTCCATCAATGGAAAGTGTTCACCAACGGTTGGGGATTCTCCAAGGGTTGGGGTCCATCAATGGAAGAGACTCACCAAGAGTTGAGGGTCCATCAGTGATGGGGTTCACCAAGAATTGGGGTTCCCCAAGAATTGGGGATTCTCGAAGAATTGGGAATTCTCCAAGGGTTGGGTTCCATCAATGGAAGACGTTCACTAAGAGTTGGGGTTCACCAAGAGTTGAGGGTTCACCAAGAGTTGGGAATTCTCCGAGAATTGGGAGTTCTCCAAGGGCTGAGGGTCCATTAAAGGAAGGGATCAACCAGAATTCGAATTTTGGTCAAACAACAAAAGCCATTGACCAAAATCCACGATCCACCAACGCTACGAACATTCCAAACCCCCAAAAAAAATTTTTGGGGGGTTCCACCCAACCCCACGAGCAGGGCCTGGGTGAACCTCTACTGCGTGCTGGCCAAGGGCGACCTGGGCTTCTCCAAGGACGTCAAGGGCCCGGCGGCCGGCGCCACGCACGCCAGTGAGCTGCTGCTCAGCCTGCACCGCGCCGCCAGCGACGTGGCCAGCGACCGCAAGAAGAAGAAAAACGTTTTCAAGCTCAAGTGAGCGCCGGGCTGCGGCAGTTTTTGGGGGGCTGGTGTAATTTTTGGGGGTGTGATGTCACTTTTCGTGTCTCTGATGCCATTTTTGGGGTCTCATGTTGGTTTTGAAGTGTCTGACGCCATTTTTTGCCTCTCATGATTTTGGTGGGTTCTGATGTCATTTTTGAGGTGTTTGATGACACTTTTGGGGGATGTGATGTCACTTTTGGGGTGTCTGACGTCATTTTTGGGGTTTCAAGTTGATTTTCGGGTTTTTTGTGTCACTTCTGGGTCTCTGATGTCATTTTTGGGGTGTTTGATGCCATTTTTGGGCTCTCTGATGCTGTTTTTGGTGTCCCTGATGATATTGGTGTCTCTGATGCCACCTTTGGTGTCTCTGTTGATTTTGGGGTCTGTGATGCCACTTTTGGGTCTCTAATGTCATTTTTGGGGTTTTTGATGCCGGTTTTGGGGTGTCTGTCATTTTTGGGGCCTCGTGTTCATTTTGGGCTCTGTGATGCCAATTTTAGTGTCTCTGATGCCATTTTTGGGCTCTCTGATGCAGTTTTTGGGGTCTCTGGTGCCATTTCCGGGGTCTCCCGTTGTCTTTGGTGGCTCTGATGTCCCCAAGTCCCGGTGGCCTCGGTGACACCGTCCCTGTCTTGCAGGACCGGCGACGAGAGCGAGTTCCTGCTGCAGGCCAGGGACGAGGTGCGGATTTGGGGGGTCCTGGTCGGGTTTTGGGGGGTCTGATAGTGGCCTTGGGGGATTTCATGGGGATCTTGGGGGTCTGATGGTGATTTTGGGGAGTCTCATGGGGATTTCGGGGGTCTTTGTTGGGTTTTGGAGGTCTTTGTAGATTTTTGGGAGTATCATGGTGGTTTTGGGGGTCTCATCGTGATTTTGGGGGGTTCATCGTGGTGTTAGGGGGTCTCATGGTTGATCTTGGGGGCGTCATGGTGATTTTGGGGGTTCATGGTTGTTTTGTGGGGTCTCAGGGTGATTTTGGGGGGTCTCAGGGGGTTTTGGGGTGTCTGAGGGTCATTTTGGGAGTCTCATGTTGATTTTGGGGAGGTCTTATGGTGGTTTCAGGGGTCTTTGTGAAGTTTTGGGGAGTGTCAGGGTGATATTGGGGGTCTCATGGTGATTTTGGGGGTTTTTGTTGGTTTTTGGGGGGTCTCAGGGGGATTTTGGAAGTCTCGTGGTGATTTTGGGGGTCTCATAGGGATTTTGGGGGGTCTCATGGAGGTTTTGATGGTTCTCAGGGTGTCTTTGGGATGTCTGACCCCATTTTCCATCCCTCAAACCCCATTTTATGTCTCTCTAACCCCATTTTTAGGGTGTTTGACTCCATTTTCTGTCACTCTAACCCCATTTGCTGTCTCTGTAACCCCATTTTCTGTCCCTCTAATCCTATTTTCTGTCCCACTAACCCCATTTTCCCTCTCTCTCACCCCATTTTCGGGGTGTCTCACCCCATTTTCCATGTCCCTAACCCCATTTTCAGGGTGTCTCCCCCATTTTCCATCTCTCTAATTCTATTTTCGGTGTGTCTCACCCTATTTTCTGTCTCTCTATGAGCCACAGTACTCATATTATTCTGTTATAGTTCTTGAGAATTGCAAGTTTAGAGCATAAGTTATGGTATAGATATCTTGAAACTTAGGAGATAGAAGTTAGGAATGTAATCTTTAAACATATGCCTCAGCAGGGGATTAAAAGTTAATAAAGTCTGGTCGCGTAACATGCAGAGCTAACAGAATACACATATGGAAACATTTAAATGGAATAGATATACATTAGAAAATGTGTAGAATGAGCCAAAAGAAACCCATCAATCATGAAATTTGACGTTAAAGGCAATAAAGACCAGGTTGAAGGAATTAAAAGGTCAGGTAGTCATGGTAACAGGACAAGGGTACAAAGTTTAGAGTGAGGAAGACGACTTTTACATCATCCCATGTAACCCTCCGACCCAAATAAAAGACCACCAACCCAAAACCAAGGGGATACTACGCAGCCACAATAAGTATGCAGCTGATTTGAATACTAAGCGGGGAAAGGGCGGTGACAGGTAATGAATATGTATAGGCGTTCTTGAATATGCATGATTATTGTGAATAAATGAAGGACCAAAAATTGCTGAGGGCGCGCACGCCTTTGGGAGAGATCCTGCGTGTTTGCCCAGCGCTAAAATAAACATATCCTTTTGACTTAATTGGCTGAAAGGTGTTTTCTTGCCTTTCATGCTTCACCCCTGCCCAAAACACAGTGTGCTGAGAAAGGGACCATAAGTAAAATTTGTCACCCATTGTTAAGAGAGCTCCAAGGCCCCAGTGGCCACTAGCTGCTTGTTCTGATAATTCAGTAGCAGTGTACAGGATTTTTGTAGTGGCTATTTGTGGCTTAAAATTCTCATCATTGATGCAATTGTATTCTGTTTTAACCAAAGTTCTCAAGCTAGGGCAGCAATATTCTCCATTATTTTTCATCAGAGTTACTTCCTTTTGAGGATATATTTGATTTGTTTCTTTCTCTTCTGTTTCTTTTGGTAAATCAGTGTGTTTTAAAGTGTTGGTGTGTTCTTGTCTTAGGGCAGCTCTTAAAGAATGATTCTCATCTCTCAAAGCATGATTCTCATTCCTTTCTTCATCTAATTGTTTTTGCAAAATTTCCACGAAATTTTATAGAGAGTCAAAAATTGCCCTTTCTTCACTTCTTCGCGTAAAGCGAGTTTCTATAGCTGCCATAAGACACGCCCCCAAAACTGAGCAGAGAATGGTCCTATTTCTGCCCAGTTTGAATTTTGTTTCATGGGATAAAGAATGTATCCTATCAATCACATTTTCTAAATTAAATCAGTTACTGTATGCCCAATCTTCTCCCCCTTGGGAGGGTCTGGCATTATACTTAGCTAGCAAAGCGAAAAATGCAGCTTTATCTTCTGCATTATGATTTTCAGACATTTTGGAAAAAAGGAAAGTAAAGCCACTAAAGGGAGATCAGCCCTTAATTACAGCTTTTGCCAATCTACAAGCCCCCTTATTTCAGGGAAGGGTAGACACACAGCCTGCGCGGTACCCCTCCTAACTCTTTAGGAAAGGTTAGTACACATGCACACACACTCTACGCAGTTTTCCTTATTCCACCCCTCCTAACTCTTTAGGAGAGGTTAGTATTCATGCATACACACCCAACACAGTTTTCCGCCCCTTATTTCAGGAAAGACAGACACACAGCCTGCGCAGGTTTTTCCCTTCCAAATCTTTAGGAAAGATCAGTTGACATATATATAGTAATAAAGAACAAGAACAGTACAGTTCTGCCTTTTGCACCAAGAGATCTTTTGTGAATTTCTGAAGACAGAATCCTCAAACGAGTGTAGGGATGCTTTTCACCTAGGTGTGTGCAGTTTGCGGGAAAATCTGCCTCACCCCTGTTACAGACTACACACAACCAGCAGCCCTTCTGTCTGTCAGAAACCCTTCTGTCTGTCCGTGATGCCAATTTATGTCACAATCCGCTCAACCTGAGCGGGAGTCGTGATGGTTCATTCGACCCCAGGGTGCAAAAGACAAAAGCAAGAGACTCAGGTTTGTTTAGCAGAAAGCAGTAATGCAGTTTATTGAGTGCCAAAGAGGGGTGAGAGAGAGAGAGAGAGGGTGAGAGAGAGAAAGGATAGGATATAGCTACCAACAGACGGGACGCATCCTCGTGGTCGTCCGACGAGATGCATCTTCAATCCATTGGGGAGAAAGAGATCTCGAAGTCGATTTGGGGAAAGTCACTTTTCATAGTCCTTTTCCAAAGCGAGTGGCTTCTGGCCAAAAAGTGGGAAGATTTATGGACTATTGTATGTGCAGATCGTAGCCCCAAGACGCAGGTGCGGGAACAGGGTGCGATAACCAGTACCCTGCAGCGCACCATGACAAGCACCAGGCACAGCTACAAACAGTCCTTGGCCCGCAAGCATCCACCTCGGCCAGGCCGGAGCTCCAGTTCAGAGCAAGTGGTGCAGTCTCAGTTCCCAGTCTCTGATGATGGTCATGAGGAAGATCAGAGAAAACTTCGGACCGACTCTTACACCGGGCTCATGCTGGGAGTGCCGAGGAAACTGGAAGCACATGCGGGGAGCAACTGGGCTCATGCTGGGAGCAGCCACTGGCAGCACCGGGAGCCCCAAAGCCTTTCTCGGCCGTGCCGCCCCTCCAGCCCCAGCACCCCGTGCCAGGGTCCCAGCAATGCCAGGGGTCCCCACCCCTTGGGCTCCCCGCTTTGCCATTCTGGGGCTCTCCTCCCTCTGCACTCTCGCTCAGGGAAGCCGTGCCTCTCCCGGGGCTCCCCAAAACCGCTGTCCCCTCGCCGATCCCGCCGCTCCTGCGCGCTCCCCACGTGGCCCCGGCAGAGCTCGCAGGGCCCAGCCCGGGAAGCCCAATCCCCACCGCGGGGGGACCCGCATCCCCCCGCCCCCCGCCGGGGCTCTGCCTGCACCCACCGGGACCCCCAAAAACACCTCCCGGGGACCCCCCGATATCCCCCCGAGGGCCATCTGCACCTCTGGAGCCCGACAAGAGCCAATCCTAAAAGGGCCTGGTTAGGCCTAAGATCATCGAAAAAGGGCCTCAAATGCAGCCTAGACCCACCAGGTTTGGCCTAAAATCTGCCAAAGGGAACTCAAATCCACATGAAGGGGGCTTACAATCATCAAAATTGGCCTAATATGGTCCAAAAGGGGCCTAAAATCCTGTCTAAAATCCTGGTTTTTATAAAATCAGTCAAATAGGTCTAAAATGTTTGCAGCCAAGACTGAGACAAGCACCAGGTCTGGGACCAGCACCAATACTGAGACTGACATCAGAACAGAGACCGAGACCAAGACTGGGAACAGAACGGACACCAGAACTGACACCAGCACCGCTCCAGAACTGGAACTAAGACTGGGACCGAGACTGAGACTGAAACCAGCCCCAGAATTTGTAGTGGGACTAAGACTGAGACCAGCACTGACACTGGGACGGGCACTAGGAGAGCTCCAGGACTGAGACTGAGATTGACACTGGGAGCACTCCAGAATCAACACTGGCACAAGTACCAGCACTGGAATTGGAACCACTATGAGACCAAGACCGAGACTGAAACGGGAACTGGCAGTGGCACCGAAACTGGCACCGCTAAAGAACCGAGAATGAGACCAAGGCCATCACTGCTCTGGAATCAAGATTCTGATCGAGACCAGAACCAGCACCAGGAGTGCTCCAGGACTGCTCCAAACTGAGCCTGAGACCGGGACCAGGATGGAGACCGACAACATGGAGTGCTCTGGGACCTCCGCATTCCTTGCGGGGTTGTGGCTGCACCCAACTCGAGACTGCGCAGGACTGGGAGGGACCCCTGGGAGAGGCGGAACCACCTCGGTTTCCATAGTTCTAGTGCAGCCATCCCAGTCCATATGATCCCAGTTTGCACAATCCCAGTCCATGCAATCCCAGTTTGTACAATCCCAGTCTCCATGGCCCTGATCCATCTGGTCCCAGTCTGTGCAGTCCCAGTCTGGAGGATCCCAGACCGTGTGATCCCAGCCCCCATAATCCCAGTCTGCATGGTCCTGCATGGCTCACACTGCCAGGCACTGGAATTCCAGTTCCCAGCCAGGAAAAGGTGTTCCTGCCATTGAAGGCAAAGCTCTTCAGAAGGGGCCAAAAGCCAAGTGCAGCAAGATCTTACAGGGACATTTCACTGCCAGCCTTCACAACTTCACCCATGGCTGTTGCAGCTCCTGCACTGGGAATTGAATCAGGGCAGGGTCTTTGGTGAGAGCTGCCCTGGCTCAAGGGAGACCCTGAGAGAGAAACAGAGCAGGCAGAGAGAGGCAGGAGAGAAAGTAGGACACAAACACAATCAGTTGAGAAGGTGCCACTGAAAACAGACCTGGAACTGACTGAAAGAGAATGGGATGGAAATCAGGAATTGTCAAAGTTTTATTTATTATCACATACATCTCACCCAGCCATCCCCACACAATCCCGATCCCACCACTCCAAATTTGGATCCCACTTCTCCCAGTCTCCTTCCAACCCCTTCTAACCCTGGTGGCTCTGGAATCTAGTAAGTGTTGTGTGGGATTGAGTTGAGGAGGGAACAAGGCACTTTGAATTTCGATTGATCCCTTTTGAGTCAAAATTGAGGTGTTTTTACTTGGATTTCGGAGGTTTTGAGGGGAGAAATCAATCCCTCTTGGCTTTAGGAGCACAAAGAGATGGAGAAGAGAGAAAAACGAAGGCCAAAACAAAAGGATAACCAGGAAGGTGTCTTCCCAACATGGACGCCAGGGAATGTTGGTCACCAGGGCTCTGCCCAACATGGGTCCTGCAGTGGGGGATGAAGTTCGAGCAGCGCACGAAGCTCTTCCCACACTCGGTGCACTCGCAGGGCTTCCCTTACCGGTGTCTCCGTTGGTGTCTGGTCAAGTTTGAGCTCTGGGAGAAGCTCTTCCCACACTCCTCACACTCGTAGGGCCTCTCCCCGGTGTGGATGCGCCGGTGGCGGATGAGAGTGGACTTGTGCCTGAAGCCCTTCCCGCAGTCAGGACACTCGTAGGGCCTCTCCTCCGTGTGTGTCTGGTAGTGCTGGATGAGTTTGGAGCTGGTGGGAAACCTCTTGCCACACTTAGAACACTCGTAGGGCCTCTCCCCAGTGTGGATCCTTTGGTGGTTGTTTAGGCTGGAATGCTGCCTGAAGCCCATCCCACAGTCCCCACACTTGTATGGCCTTTCCCCAGTGTGAATCCTTTGGTGGCGGATCAAGTGGGAGCTCTGGCTGAAGCCCTTCCCACACTCCTCACACCTGTAGGGCCTCTCCCCAGTGTGGATCCTCTTGTGGCTGAACAGGCTGGAGCTGTGGCTGAAGCTTATCCCACACTCCTCACACTTGTGGGGCTTTTCACCGGTGTGGATGCGCTGGTGGAAGATGAGGTGGGAGTTCTGCCTGAATCCCTTCCCGCAGTCGGGGCAGCGGAAGGGCTTCTCGTCTGTGTGCGTGCGCTGGTGCTTGAGGAGATTGCCTCTGGTGCGAAACCTCTTCCCACACTCCCCACACTCATAGGGCCTCCCCCCAGTGTGGATCCTCTGGTGGGGGATCAGGAGGGACCTGAATCTGAAGCTCATGCCACACTCCGAGCACTTGAGGCACTTCTCCCCATCACGAAGCTGCTCATGGACCACCAGGTGCGAGCTCTGGCTCCATCGCCGGCCGCCTGCCCGGCCCAGGCTAGGTCTTTCCTCATCAGATCCCCGCGATCTGCGTTTGCAGCCCCTCCTGGTGCGGGATCTCCGTGGCTTTTCCTCCCCGTTGGATTCCTGCCCCGTGGAGCCGCTGCAAACGGCCTCTTCCACCAGGTTCTGCCGCGGGGATTTGTCCTCACTGCTCTCCGTGCTCATCTCCTTATCTGGGTGAGGAAGGACAAGGAGAGGATGGGATTTGCCTCTGTGCCAGAGAGAAGGGGAAGGAGATCCCCCCAGCGCGTCCCCGGCAGGTCGGTGTTGGCAGCGGGGTATCCTGCAGCCGGGGCCGTGCTGGGCTGGGGAGATGGAGCAGGACAGAGGGAGAAAGGGGCCCTGACTTCCTCCTCACCTGCCTGGGGCTCCTGGGCCATCTTGCTCTTCCTTGTAGCCTTATCCTCCTCCTCCATCGGGCCAAGGGTTTCAAAATTCTGGTTTGTAGAAAACCAAGGGATGAGCGCGTTGTGTTGGGGGTTCCTCCTGCCCAAGTCCATCTCTAGAAGTCCCCGGGCATCTGGGCTCCATCCATCCAAACCACCCAAACAACAACATTCAGCCCAAGAAAATGTTTTCCACGTGTTCCTGGGAATGGTCCCTCCCCTTTGGTGTTTAAGAGTTCCCCCCTGTCCCAGCTGCTGGGGGTCACGCTTCTGTTGGGGATCCCCTATCTACTCGGTGCCCGCACTCCCCAGGCTGCTGGGAGTGCCAGCAATCCAAAAAGCTCCCCCCTCTTCCCTCTCCCCATTTAAAGATGCTAAGGATTTTGGGGTCCCCTCTCCCCTTATTCTCTGCTTTGGGGTGCTGGGGGGTCCAAGCAGTCCCCGCTGCCCCTCTCCAGGCTGTTGAGGGTCCTGCCAATGGCGGCGTTCCCCCCTCTCTGGGCTCCCCACTCTGGGCTCCTGGGGGACACAGGGCTCTGCTCCTCCAGGCTGCCTCTGCCGGCAGCTGCCACCGGGACCCCCCAGTGCCTCCCCAAGGGGCATTTTCTGCTCTGCTCTGGAGTTCTGCATTCTCCAAACATTCCCCTACACTAAAAAAAAAATAAGCAAGCCATGGTGAGAGGCAGTGGGACTATTCCAGGGGCAACTGGCATAAAACTGGGGGCAAGTGAACCACGCTGAGGAAACTGGGAGTGCCTGGGAATGATTATGAGATTGTTCAGGGCACTGGGATATACTGGGAGTGTCTCGGACCATAGGGCTGGTGACTGGGACATAACTGGGAGTGACTGGGAGTTTGCTGGGGGAAAACTGGGACCATGCTGTGGCAACTGGAGGCAAATGTGAGTGACTGGGGCCCTGCTGGCAAAGACTGGACTCACACTGGGATAGTACTGGGAGTGACTGGGACTGTGCTAGGGGCAGCTGGGATAACTGGGAACACACTGGACCAAAGTGGTGTTGGAAAACGTATCCGTTTAAAAAATTCTGTAATTTTAACCAAGAGGGTTTGGATGCCTTTGCCCTAAAAAACTTTTAATTTTCTTTGCAGGGCATTGCTGCACCAGCTGGTTTGGGATGAACTCAACACATCAACACACTGGAAGCAGGTGGAATGCTCAAGGGTCATCAGCGGCCATTAAGAGAACATCAGTGGCCACCCAGGAACATCCACCCCAGACTCAGCCTCTGGCAAATTGCAGCCACCTCCTCTGAAAAGACTGATAAAATCAGGGAATGAAGATCTAATTAACAACAGAATGGGAAAAACCTGGATCCAAAAGGAGACCAAATATTAGAAATTGAATGTTTTCAACTTGAGACCAAAGAACACTGACCCAACTCATTGACCGTATAAAAAAACTGAAAAATTTACTAAAAATGTAGTGTAATGGAATGATTCTCTCTGCACACACGGGTTATGTCTGGATGAGAAGATTTCCGTGCTACATCCTGACCAAAACATCCTGCCCAGATAATAAAGTAACGCCTTGACTCTCTAAATTTTAAATTGTTCTGGAGGTTTTTTTTTTTTTAGTCTCAGTTTCGGTGACCTTGGGAGGACCTGGGAGCAACAGGGACCGTGCTGGGACAAATTCCATCATAATAGGGAATGGCTGGGAGTGACCGGGCTCATCCTGGGAGTGCCGAGGAAACTGGAAGCACACGCGGGGAGCAACTGGGCTCATGGTGGGAGCAGTCACTGGCGGCACCGGGAGCCCCGAAGCCCTTTCCCGGCCATGCCGCCCCTCCAGCCCCAGCACCCCCCGCCGGGGTCCCGGCAATGCCAGGGTTCCCCCCCCACTCAGGCTCCCCGCTTTGCCCTTCTGGGGCTCTCCTCTCTCTGCGCTCCCGCTCAGGGAAGCCGCGCCTCTCCCGGGGCTCCCCAAAACCGCTGTCCCCCCGCCGATCCCGCCGCTCCCGCGCGCTCCCCACGTGGCCCCGGCAGAGCTTGCAGGGCCTGGCCCAGGAAGCCCAACCCCCACTGCGGGGGGACCCGCATCCCCCCGTCCCCCGCCGGGGCTCTGCCCACACCCACTGGGACTCCCAAAAACACCTCCCGGGTGTTGCAAGTTGATCAACTTTATATATTAATTTAGCATTAGAAGTAGCCATGCTAAGGGTTGTCTTATAATCTAGGCCCTGTGTTGGCAGACTCTGTACTGTTTACTTAAGCAAATTATCTGTGTGTACTGGTGTAAAACTTGCTGAAACAGTAGGAATCTTATCTTATGAGTAGTTCATTGTTTGTCTACATGATGTATGAGACTTATCTAGGGAAAGATGTAACAATTTATTACTAGAAGGAATGTAGAGGGACTGGAGAAACCTTGAGAAAATCATGTAGGGGTAGTGAAGCAAGAAGATCAAAGTGTGAAGGAATTCTTCTAGAAGTGTATTTAGGCCCTGAAGAAATGTAATTAATCTGGGGCTCTGACTTTGAACGCTAGTCCTCAGACCCCAGGGCCCTCAATAAAGCACCGCACTAAACAACTCTGTTGTTTCGTGTCTCTTTTTTACTGTTGGGCAACACGGGGACCCCCCCCGATGTCCCCCCGAGGGCCATCTGCGCCTCTGGAGCCCAGTGTGATAGATAAGGAACCTTTTGTTCGCCTGACAGACCTTGAGAAAGATATCGCCTGGGCTTGTGGAGCCAAGATGATGTAAATTGTTTTATTGCTTTGCTTTGCTTGCCAAGAAGATGTTAATTGTTTAGCTTTGCTAGCCAGACAGACCTTGAGAGTTAATCACTTTGCTTTACTTGCATAAATCACATATCTAAGTGCTAGTAAGTTCCCAAGAAACCGCCGGATCACCCTAGAAGGAGGAGGGGGGTTAGCAAGACAAAACAGAGAAAGAGGCTCCTCACCTTCATCCCTCGACCACCACAAGGCAGAAAAAGACCAGAAAAATACCCCTAGCAACTGGAAGAGCATGCGCAAATTACTAAAAACACATAATCCAGAAACAACTTAAAAGGGACCAACTGGGGGGGGGGGTTGCGGCAGTTGGTGGAGCGGGCTCTGCTCGACTCCCTTGCCGCCCGGCGCAGCGCTGATCTTTACTTTTGCTTTTCTGTGACCAAGAAATTTTTCAATTTTGATTCGATCTCGCATGGTCCATTGTACTCATTTATAACACCCAGCAAGATCCAAACATCCCCCCAAAAAATCCCCAAACCCAGGGAACCCCCCCGGGATATTTGGGGCGAGCTCCCGCTCCCCGGGCACCTGAGGGATGGGGGGCGATGGTCCCGGGGGAGCTGCGAGTTCAGGTAGCTCCGGGCTGGCGCTCAAATCGTTCCTTGTCCCCTCCTGCTTCTGCTGCCGCTCCGTCTCTTCCTCCCTCCCTCCTCCTCCTGCTGCTTTCTGAACCCCGAACTGGGAGGGGATGGGTCAAGGGAAGGGCAGGAACTGCGAGGCCAAACGCCCGGGGCCAAAGGGCTGGGCGGTCCTAAAGGGCATCTGGTTTGGCCTAAAATTATTAAAAAAGGGCCTCAAATGCAGCCTAAATCCACCAAGTTTGGCGTAAAAATCATCCAAAGGGACCTGACACCCACACAATAGTGGTCTAAAATCATCCAAATTTGCCTAACATGGTCCAAAAGGACCCTAAAATCCAGTCTAAATTCCCACTTTGGCATAAAATCAGCCAAATGGGCCTAAAATCTTTGGAACCAAGACCGAGACCAACACCAGAACCAGCACCAGCATCAATACTGAGACCAACATCAGAAAGGAGACCGAGACCAGGACTGGGAACAGAATTGACACCAGAACTGAGACCAGCGCCCCTTCAGAACTGGAACTGAGACTGGGACCAACAGCAAGACTGGGCCCTGAATTTCTGCTGGGACCAAGACTGAGACCAGCACCGACACTGGAACAGGCACCAGGAGAGCTCCAGACTGAGACTGAGCGGCACCGGCACCAGAACTGAGACTGGCACCGCTCCATGACTGGGTCTGAGAATGAGATTGGCACTGGGTACACTCTGGGATCAACACTGGCACCAGTACCAGCACTGGGACCGGAACCGCTCCAAGACTGAGACCAAAACTGAAAATGAAACCGGCACCAAGACTGGCACCGCTATAGGACCGTGACTGAGCCTGAGACCAGCACTGCTCCAGGATCGAGATTCAGACCGGGACCAGAATCAGCACCAGGAGCGCTCCAGGACTGCTCCAAACTGAGCCTGAGACCGGGACAAGGACAGAGACCGACACCTAGAGCACTCTGGGACCTTCTTGTTCAGTGCAGCGAGTTTTGGCTGCGCGCCCACAAGGGAATGGGCAGGACTGGGAGGGACCCCTGGGAGGGGCGGGACCGTCTCAGTTCACATCGTTCTGGAGCAGCAATCCTGGTCCATATGGTCCCAGTTTGTACAATCCCAGTCCATGTGATCCCAGTCTGTACAATCTCAGTCCATGGGATCCCAGTTTGTACAATCCCAGTCCATGTGATTCCAGTTTGTACAATCCCACTCTGCATGGTCCTGATCCATCTGGTCCCAATCTGCTCAGTCCCAGCCTGGAGGATTCCAGTCCATGTCATCCCAGCCCCCATGATCCCAGTCTGCATGGTCCTGCATGGCTCACATTGCCAGGCTCTGGAATTCCAGTTCCCAGCATGGAAAAGTTGTTCCTGTCCATCCTAGTTTTGGATCTCCTACTTGAGGTTTCCCAGCCAAGGCACCCATTTATGTCACAGCTTTAGCATTCTGTTGCTGTTCCCATTCCTATTCCCAATCCCTATCTCATTCCCGTTTTTATTCTCAATCTTCTTCCCGTTCCCCTTCCTGATGCCTTTCCCAGTCCTGTTCCTGATCCTGATCCCAATCTCATTCCTATTCCCATTCCAATCCTAATGCCATTCCTGTTCCCAATCCCTATCTCATGCCCAATCCTTATCTCATTCCCATTCCCAATCCTCTTCCTGTTCCCATTCCCAATCTCGTTCCCATTTCTGATTCCGATCTCATTCCCAATCTTGATCCCTTTCCCAATTCCAACCCCTTTCACATTCCCAATCCCTCTTTCATTCCCATTCCAAAGCCTGTTCCCATTCCTGATCATGTTTCCATTCCCAATCCTGATCCCATTTCCTTTCCCAGTTCCAATTTCATTCCCATTCCCATTCCCATTCCCAATCCCCAGTCCCAATTCTTATCCTCCTCTCAATCCTGATCTCATTCTCGTTTCTGATCCCTCATTCCCAGTCTCATTCCTATTCCCAATCCCTAACCTGTTCCCAAACCCAAACCTGTTCCCATTCCCATTCCCAATCTCATCCCTTTTTCTGATCCCAATCTCATTTGCCATCTCGATCCCTTTCCCAATCCTGATCCCGTTCTCATTCCCAATCCCTATTTCATTCCCAATCCCGATCCTGTTCCAAATCCTGTCCCCAATCCCAATCCCATTCCCACTACCAATCCCTATTTCATTCCCAATCCCGATCCTGTTCCCAATCCCAATCCTGCCGCTGTTTTCAGGGAATCATTTTGATCTCAACCTCTACCCCAAACCTGGGGGGGTCAAAACCCCCCAAATCATGGGGTCGAACATCCCCAAACGCCAAATTTGGGGTCAAAAAGCCCCCAATCCCCAAATGTTGGGGTTTGAAATATTTGGGGTGTCCAACCCCTCTGATCCCAAAATTTGGGGTTAAACCTCCCTGATCCCCAAATTCTGCAGTCAAAACTTCCCAACACCCAATCCCTGGGGTGTCAATACCCCCAAATCTCAAATTTTAGGATCGCCCACCCCCCCTCAGTTCTCAAACTCTGGGGTTAAACCCTTCAAATCCCCATAATTTGGTGTCCAACCCCCCCAAATACCAATCTTTAGGACCAACAACCCCAAACCCCAAATCCTGAGGTGTAAAACACCGTTGACCCCACATTTTAGGATGAAACACCCTCAGACTCCAAACCTTGAGGTGTCAAACCACCCCAATTCCCAAACTCTGGGGTTTGAAATATTTGGGGTGTCCAACCCCCCCGATCCCAAAATTCTGGGGTCAAACGCTCTGATCCCAAACCCTGGGGTGTAAACCCCCCCCCAAACTTAAGGATCAAATCTCCCCTATCCCCAAACTTTGGGGTCAAACCCACCTGACCCCAAACTCCCCCCCAAAACCACTCCACCCTGGGGGACACAGCAGGAGTCATTTGGAGTTTATTTGGGGTTGGTTTGGGATTGATTTGGGGTTCATTTGGGATTGATTTGGGATTGATCTGGGGTGGGGGCAGGTCAAGGTGCAATGTCTGCAGAGACACCCTGGGTACAATGATGGGAAAAAAAAACCCAGGGGAAACCCAAAACACCTGGGAAACCCTAAAAAGGGGATTTGGGGCTGGTTTGTGATTTGATTGATTTTGATCTGGGATTTATTTGGGGTGGGGGCAGCGCCAGGTGCAATGTCAGCAGAGAGACGCTGGGTACAATGATGGGAAAAAACCCCAAAAACCCCTGGGGAAACCTAAAAGTGAATTTGCGGTGGGAAAAGGAGATTTTGGGGTAAAAGGGGAAGAAATTGGGATATAAAAATGAGATTTTGGGATGGAAAAGGAGATTTGGGGGAGGAAAAAAGGGTTTAGAGTGGGGATTGAGGATTTGAGGTCAGGATTTTGGATGGGAAAAGGGGATTTGGGATTGAAAACGGAGGTTTTGGGTAGGAAAAGGGGATTTGGGATGCTCAAAAGATGTGGGGTGGGAAAAGGAGAATTTGAGCTGGGAAAAGGAGAATTTGGAGTCTGAAAAAAACATTTGGGATGCACAAAGAAGGATTTAGGGGTTGGAAAAAACAAAATTTGGTTTAAAAAAAAATATTTGGGATTAAAAAAAGGAGGATTTGGTCCGAGCTGAACTTACCTGGGGGAGTGGGGGCAGCTGGGAGGTTTGGGGAAGGGTCAGAACCATTTCTGGGGCAGTTTTCTGGGATTTTTGGGGCTGGGTTTGAGCAATTTTGGAATATTTGGGGGCAGCTTTGAGGGATTTTCGGGTGGTTTGGAGGGATTTTAGGGTGTTTCTATGGGATTTTGGGGTGTTTCTAGTTGATTTTGGGAAGCCTGAAGGGACTCAGGGTGTTTTGGGGCAGTTTTGGGGTATTGATGGGCGGTTTTGAGGCGTTTCTCTAGAATTCTGAGGTATTGCAGGCCCATTTTTTTCGGGTTTGGGGTGTTTCAGGTGGGCTTGGTCACTTTTTGGCGAAGCAGATCTTCATGGCGTTGCTCTGGGATTTTAGGGTGTTTTGGGGTACTCAGGGGAAGTTTTGAGGCGTGTCTCAGGGATTTTAGGGCGTTGCTCTGGGATTTGGGGTGTTTCGGGGCAGTTTTGCCAAAGCCTTCCCAAACGCACCTCAGACCCCTCAATTCCCCTCAGACCCCCCCAAATCGCCCCAAATCCATTCGGGACCCACTTCAGACCCCTCACTTCCCCTCAGACCCCCCAACTTCCCCCATGTCCCCCCGGCTCCATCTCAGATACCCCAATTCCACCCAAAGCTTCCCCAGACCCCTCAGTTCCCCTCAGAGACCCCCAAAGCACCTCATTTCCCCCCGGCCCCACCTCGGACCCCTCAATTCCCCACAGAGCCCTCCACATCTATTCCAGACTCACCTCAGACCCCTCAATTCCCCTCAGACCCCCTAAATCCCCCCATTTCCCCAAAGCCTCCCCAAAAGCACCTCAGACTCCTCAATTCCCCTCACATTCCCCCCAAATCCCCCCATTTCCCCCAGCCCTACCTCAGGTTCCTACGCAGCCGCTCTCCCGTCACGCTCTGTCCGCCACGCGCGCGGGCCCCTCCCAGCCAATAGCGGCGCGCCTCTCCCCGAGCCAACCAATCAGCGCGCGGCTCCCCTCAGCAACACCCGCCTCCCGCGCGCGCGGGTTCCTGGGGAGGTCCCAGGGTTGGTTTGGGGTTCCTGGGGGGTCCCAGCCCCACCCTGACCGGGCTCTGGGGGGTTTTGGGGGGAGGGGGATCCCCCCTCAGTTTGAGGGGGTCTCCCACGGTGCCCCCTCCCCAAAAAGTCTCGAGAGTCCCTGGAAGTGGCTCCTGTTCCACCGGCCCGTGCCCCCCTGATCCAGGACGGGCCCCAGTGAGTCTGGGGGCTTCACGTGTGGCTGGGGGGTGGTTTGGGGGGTTCTGGGGGGTGTTTGGGGAGTCTGGGGGGAACTGGGGGGCTCTGCAGAAACCCTAAAACCCCCAAATCCCTCAGAAATCCCCTAAATCCCCCAAAATCCTCCCAAGGCTCCCCCCTAAATCTCCCCAAATTCCCCCAAAACCCCCAAAGGTCTCCCTAAATCCCTTAAAATCCCCTGAAAACACCAAAATCTCCCCTAAATTGCCCCAAAACCCCCAAAATCCATACAACCCCCCAAAGCTCCCCCAAAATCGCTCCCCAAATTCCCCTTGAAATCCCTCCAAAATCTCCCCAAACTCACCCCAAACTCACCCCAAATCACCAAAATCCACCCATGAGTTGCGAGATCTCCCCAAAATCCTCCCAATTCCCCCCAAAATCTCCCAAAATCCCCCAAAATCCACCCCAAAATCCCCCCGAAAACCCCAAAATCCGCCTAAATTACCCCAAATCTCCCCAGATCGCCCAAAATCCCTCCAAAAATTTCCTGAAATCCCCAAAATCCCCTGAAATCCCTCCCCTGGGAGCCCAGGGTGTTCCCCTGGCCTCCCTGGGGGTCTCAAAACCCCCTTGGCGAGGGTGTCAAATACCCCTGAGTGAGACCCAGGTGTCTCAGGCGCTGAATTCAAACCCGTGGGGGAAATTACCCACACAGAGGGAATGGAAACAAGCCACCAAAATCAGTCAAGTGTAAATGAGACTGTTAGAACGTAGATAAATAGACTTTTGGGGATGTTTGTGATAAGGGACACGTGGCCAAGATGGAGAATTTGGGGTGTGGATACCTCTTCCTCCTTCTTCTCCGTGCCATCCGTGCTGGGTGACATGCTGGCACTGTCAGGTTGGATGGGGACACGGCTGGGCAGTTTAACACAGTTGGATTGCATTGGAAAGTTGTTACAAACATCCAGCACGGAATGCAGACTGTAGAAGATCAGCCCTGCCCTCAGCAGGCAGATTCCATCCTGGGTGCCCGGCTGGACAGACGCTGTGAGCCGGGCAGAGAGTTCCTGAGACAAGGAACAATCAACAATCCTTGGAGCCTCTGAAACCGTCTGCTGCAATCTCTCATCGGCGCCTGGGGGAAAACCAGGATTTGAACCACTGCATGTCCTCCTGAGGGGATCCCGGGGCTAAGGGAGACACCTCGGGCAGCGACACCTCCAAATTCCCCAAAATCCCCTAAAACCCCCAACATCCCCCAAATCCACCCAGGAATTCCCTGAAATCTCGGAATCCCCCAAATTCTCCCCAAAATTCTCCCCAAAATCCCCCAAACCCCCAAAACTCCCCAAAATCCTCCCAAAATCCCCCCTGAAATTCTCCTAAAATTCCCCCAAAATCCCCCCAAATCCTCCCAAAATCCTCCCAAAATCCCCCTGAAATCTCCTAAAATTCCCAAAAATCCTCCCCAAATCATCCCAAAATCCTCAAAACTCCCCAGAATCCCCCAAATCCTCTGAAAATCCCCCAAACCCTCAAAATCTCCCAACATCCCCCAAAATCCCTCCACAAAACCTCTTAAATCCCCCAAATCACCCCAAAAATCCCCTGAAATCTCCTAAAATTCCCCCAACCCCCCAAACCCCTGAAATCCCCTAAATGTCCCCCAAACCCCCTCCAAAATCTCCTAAACCACCCCCCAAAACCCACTGAAAACCCCATAATTTCCCCACATCCTCCTAAAATCCCCTTAAAATCCCCTTAAAATCTCCTAAAATCCCCAAAATCCTCCCAAAATCACCCCAAAATCTACCCCAAAATTGCCCCCAAACTCCCAAAATCCTCCCAAATTTTCCTGAAATCTCCTAAAAATCCCCCAAATTGCCCCAAAACCAAAATCCCCAAATGCCCCCAGGAATTCCCTGAAATCCCCCAAATCTGCCTCAAATCCTCCCAAAATCCCCAAACCCCTCAAAATCTCCCCACCTCCAGGTGTGGGCTGGTGGCCCTGGCCATGGCCGGGGCTCTGCTGGGACCCCCCGGCCCCAATTTGGTCTGGGGGCTCTGCTGGACACGGCGCGGGCCAGGGGCTGCAGCCCCACGGGGAGATGTGCTCAGGGGGGTTGGGGGTTTGGGGGATTTGGGGGATTTGGGGAGATTTGGGGGAATTTTGAGAGATTTTGGGGTTTTCAGGAGATCTTGGGGGATTTGGGGGGATTTCAGGGAATTTTGGGGGATTTTGGTGGATTTTGGAAAATTTGGGGAGATTTTGAGGGGGTTTTGGGGAGAATTTTGGGGTGTCCCAAGGGAATTTGGGGTGTCTGGGGGGATTTTGCGGAGGTTAGGGGAGATTTTGAAGGATTTGGGGGGGATTTTGAGGGGATTTTCGGGGATTTGGGGAGGGTTAGGAAAATTTTTGGGGATTTTGACGGGGTTTTAGGGAGAATTTGTGGATTTTGGCATGTCCAAGGGGGATTTTTGGAGAGTTTTGGGGGGATTTGGGGTGTCTGGGGTGGATTTTGGGGTGTGAGGGGAATTTGAGGGCGTTTTAGGAAAATTTTGGGGGATTTTGAGGAGGCTTGGGGGAGAATTCGGGGGTTTTGGGGTGTTCTGGGGGATTTTGGGGGATTTCGGGGATTTGGGGATTTTGGGAGATTTCAGGGGATTGGGGAGGATTTGGGAAGGATTTTGGGGAGATTTTGGGGGGATTTCAGGGAATTCTTGGGTGGATTTTGGTGATTTTGGAGAGATTTAGGCAATATTTGGGGGCCATTTTGGGGAATTTGGGGGATTTCAAGGGGGTTTTCAAGGGGGATTTTTGAAAGGGTTGGAGGGATGTTGAGGGTTTGGGGGCAATTTAGGGGAGATTTTGGGGTTTTCAGGGGATTTTTAGGGATATTGGGAGATCTTTGGGGGTTTGGGGGAATTTGGGGAGATTGGGGGGATGTTTGTAGGAGATTTGGGATGATTTGGGGGATTTAGGGGATTTCAGGGGTTTTGGGGGATTTTAGGGTTTCTGCAGAGCCCCCAGATCCCCCAGACCCCCAAACACTCCCC
>JAKWBO010001590.1:0-12156 GCA_034336685.1 Luscinia luscinia
TGGGATATGGACAAGAGGGCAGCTGGAGGGACAGGGACAGGGACAGGGACATGGGACATGGGACAGGGGACATGGGACAGAGACAGCCGGGACAGGGACAGGGACAAGGGGACATAGGCAGCGTGTCAGGGACAGGACAGGGCAGGGACAGGGACAGGGACATGGGACAGAGGACATGGGACAGAGACAGCCGGGAGGGACAGGTGACAGGACAGCCAGGAGGGACAGGGACAGGGACATGGGAAATGGGGCAGCGTGTCACGGGGACAGCCGGGAGGGACAGGGACGGGGGGACAGCCAGGAGGGACAGGAGACAGGGGACATGGGACAGCCCGGGAGAGGACAGGGGACATGGGACAGTGTGTCACGGGGACAGCCCGGGAGAGGACAGGGACAGCCAGGGAGTGGGATATAGGACATAGGGGCAGGGGTTGTCACTGGGGACAGCCAGGTGGAGACTCAAGGACAGCCTGTCACCGGGGGGACAGCCAGGGGTGGGAGCGTGGGACATGGGACAGGGGACATGGGACAGGGGACATGGGTGTCACCACAGAGCACAGCCAGGGAGGTAGGGGATGGGATGTGGAACAGCCAGAAAACAGAGACACGGCAGAACCAGGTGACACACAGGGACAGCAGGGCACGAGGTGGCACGTGCAGGAGCAGCAACAGAAGGACACCCAAGGGTGTCCCCCACCCAGCCCAGCCAGGACCCCCCTCACCTTCCTCTTGAGCTGCTGGATCTCAGCCTCGGTCACGGCGTTAGTGATCTGGAGCTGCGGAGAGCCGGGGCGGACAGGGTGGCACGGGCGACACAGGGCGGGACAGGGCGGGGACAGGCGGGACAGGAGGGACAGCCCCCAGCCCCCAGCCCCCAGCACCCCCAGCCCTCCCCAGCCCCCAGCCTCTCCCCAGCCGCCCCAGCCCCCAGCCCCCCAGCACCCCAGCCCCTCCAGCCTCTCCCAGCCCCTCCCCAGCCCCCAGCCTCCCCAGCCCCCTACCAGCCCACCCCAGCCCCCAGCCCCCCAGCCCCAGCCCCTCCCAGCCCCCCCAGCCCCCAGCCCCCAGCCCCCAGCCCCAGCCTCTCCCAGCCCCTCCCAGCCCCCTCCCAGCCCCCAGCCTCCCCAGCCCCCAGCCCCTCCCAGCCCCCAGCCCCTCCCCAGCCCCCCCCAGCCCCCAGCCCCTCCAGCCCTCCCAGCCCCCTCCCAGCCTCCCAGCCCCCCCAGCCCCTCCCCACTCCAGCCCCCAGGCCTCCCAGCCCCCAGCCCCCCAGCCCCCTCCCCACCTCCTTGAACTTGCACCAGCTTCGGGGTCCATCTCCACGGGGACAAGCTGCTCGCCTCGGCCAGCTCGAACACCTCGATGGCCACGTCGCCCCCGGGAACATGGGGCTCATCTCCTCCTCCTCGTCCGTGGGGTACTCCCGGTCTGCGGCGCGGGGTGAACGAGCGGCGCCCACCGGCCGTGTCCCCTCATGCCCGCCCACCCCAGCCCGTGTCCCTCGGTGTCCCCTGGGTGTACCACACCCCAACCCGTGTCCTGGGTGTCCCTCCTGTGCCTCCCGGCCCGTGTCGGTGTCCCCTGGGTGTCCTGGGTGTGCCACCCCGGCCCGTGTCCCCTGGGTGGTCCCTCCCTGTGTGTGCCACCCCTGGCCCGTGTCCTCCCACAATGCCACCCCGACCCGTGTCCCTCGATTGTCCCCTGGGTGTGCCACCCAACATGTCCCTAGGTGTCCCTGGGTGTGCCACTACCAGCGTGTCCCCTCCTGTGGACCCCGACCGTGTCCCTCGGTGTCCCTGAATTTGTGCCACCCCGACCCCGTGTCCTGGGTGTCCCTCCTGTACACCTGGCCACGTGTCCCTTCGGTGTGCCTAGATTGTTGCCCTGGCTGTGCACTCCCATTACGTGTCCCCTCGGTGTCCCCTGGGTGTTCACTCCCGGCCCGTGTCCCCCTGGGTGTGCCTGCCTGTGCCACCCCGGCCCCGTGTCCTCTGGGTTGTGCCCTGGGTGTCCCTCCTGTGCCACCTCTGGCCCGTGTCCCTGTCCCTGCCTGTGTCACCCCTGGCCCCATGTCCCTGGCTGCCCCCAGGTGTCCTCTGGCTGTCCCCCCAGGTGTCCCAGGTGTCCCTGGCTGTCCCCTCTGACTGTGTCACCCTGGCCTGTCCCCGGCTGTCCCCAGGTGTCCCCAGGTGTCCCCCAGGTGTCCCAGGTGTCCCTGGCTGTCCCCTGCCTGTGTCACCCCTGCCCCATGTCCCTGGCTGTCCCCAGGTATCCCCTGGCTGTCCCCAGGTGTCCCAGGTGTCCCAGGTGTCCTGGCTAGTCCCCAGGTGTCCCCAGGTGTTCCCCAGGTGTCCCAGGTGTCCCAGGTGTCCCAGGTGTCCCCCACCTCCTCATCCTCCTCAGGGTACTGGCTGTGGCGCTGCTCCATCATCTCGCGCTGCCACCGCTCCTGCTCCAGCGTCTGCTGGATCAGCTGCGCCACCTCGCTCTGCTCGCTCGGCGCTCATGGCCCATCAGGAATCCTGCGGGGACGGGGATACTGGGACACTGGGACACTGGGGGGACTGGGGATAGTGAGGATAGTGGGGATAGTGGGGATAGCTAGGGATAGTGGGGATACTGGGGGACTGAGGGATACTGGGGATACTGGGGATACTGGGGATACTGGGGACACTGGGGACACTGGGGATACTGGGACACTGGGGATACTGGGGATACTGGGACACTGGGGATACTGGGGATACTGGGGCACTGGGACACTGGGACACTGGGATACTGGGGGACTGGGGATACTGGGGACACTGGGACACTGGGGATACTGGGGATACTGGGATACTGGGAACACTGGGACACTGGGATACTGGGGGCACTGGGGGCACTGGGACATTGGGGCACTGGGGGCACTGGGGATACTGGGGATACTGGGGATACTGGGGATACTGGGGACTAGGGGGACTGGGGATAGTGGGGCACTGGGGATACTGGGGATACTGGGGGCACTGGGGATACTGGGGATACTGGGGATAGTGGGATGCACTGGGGACACTGGGGACACTGGGGATACTGGGGATACTGGGGATACTGGGGATACTGGGGATACTGGGGGACTGGGGATAGTGGGGGCACTGGGGACACTGGGGATACTGGGGATACTGGGACATTGGGGACACTAGGGACACTGGGGATACTGGGGATAGTGGGGATAGTGGGGATACTGGGAGGACTGGGGATACTGGGGACATTGGGATACTGGGAAACTGGGGACACTGGGGATACTGGGACACTGGGGATACTGGGGATACTGGGATACTGGGGATACTGGGGACATTGGGGACACTGGGGACACTGGGGACACATGGGGATACTGGGACACTGGGGATACTGGGGATACTGGGGATACTGGGGATACTGGGGGACTGGGGATACTGGGGACACTGGGGATACTAGGGATACTGGGGATACTGGGGACACTGGGACACTGGGGATACTGGGGATACTGGGGATACTGGGACACTGGGACACTGGGACACTGGGGATACTGGGGGACTGGGGATGAGTGGGGACTAGTGGGGATACTGGGGACACTGGGACACTGAGGATACTGGGGGCACTGGGGACACTGGGGACACTGGGACACTGGGATACTGGGGACTGGGGATACTGGGGATAGTGGGGATACTGGGGATACTGGGGACACTGGGACACTGGGGATACTGGGGGCACTGGGGATACTGGGGATACTGGGGACTGGGGATACTGGGGATACTGGGGATACTGGGGATAGTGGGGATACTGGGGGACTGGGGATACTGGGGATACTGGGGATACTGGGACACTGGGGATACTGGGGATACTGGGGATAGTGGGGATACTGGGGATACTAGGGACACTGGGGGCACTGGGACATTGGGGATACTGGGGATACTGGGAGCACTGGGGATACTGGGACATTGGGGGCACTGGGGGCACTGGGGATACTGGGATACTGGGGATACTGGGGATACTGGGGCACTGGGGGCACTGGGGATACTGGGACATTGGGGACACTGAGGCACTGGGGATACTGGGGACACTGGGGATACTGGGACACTGGGGATACTGGGACATTGGGGACACTGGGGATACTGGGGATACTGGGACACTGGGGGCACTGGGGCACTGGGGATACTGGGGATACTGGGGCACTGGGGACACTGGGGATACTGGGGATATTAGGGGATACTGGGGATACTGGGGACACTGGGGATACTGGGGATACTGGGGATACTGGGACACTGGGACACTGGGGACACTGGGGATACTGGGGATACTGGGACACTGGGGGCACTGGGGGCACTGGGGATACTGGGGATACTGGGGGCACTGGGGATACTGGGACACTGGGCACACTGGGGGCACCGGAGGTCAGGGGGATGGGGGGACTGGGGAGGGTTCGGAGGGCTCAGGTGGGGCTTAGGGGGCTCAGGGGGCTCGGCAGGGTCTGGGGTGGCTCGAGGGGGCTTGGAGAGGACTCAGGGGCTCAGCAGGGACTGGGGGGCTCAGGGAGGCTTGAGGGGGTCTCAGGAGGGGCTCGGGGGCTCAGGGGGCTCAGGAGGGGCTCAGCAGGGGTCTGGGGGGCTCAGGAGGGCTCAGGGGGTCTCGGGGGGTCTCGGGGTCCCCGTACCGGGCTTGGCCCCCTGGTGTTTGCGCAGCACGGAGCGTGAGCTCTGCGTGACCCCACCAGGCTGGTGCCGTCCACCTCCACGATCAGGTCGTTCACCTGGATCCTGGGCGCGGGGGCGGCACGGGGCGGGCACAGCTGGCACCTGGGGTACCTGGGGCACCTGGGGCATACCTGGCACACCTGGGCACCTGGCACACCTGGCACACCTGGCACACCTGGGCACCTGGGCACCTGGGAGTACCTGGGGTATCTGGGGCCCACCTGGCACACCTGGGCACCTGGGGTATCTGGCACACCTGGCACACCTGGCACACCTGGGCACCCGGCACCTGGGGTATCTGGGGCATCTGGGGCCCACCTGGCACACCTGGGCACCTGGCACACACCTGGCACACCTGGCACACCTGGGCACCTGGGTGCACCTGGGGTACCTGGGGTATCTGGGAGTATCTGGGACATCTGGGGTATCTGGGGCATCTGGGGCCCACCTGGCACACCTGGGCACCTGGCACACCTGGCACACCTGGCACACCTGGGAGTATCTGGGCACATGGGGCACACCTGGGCACCTGGGTACCTGAGCACCTGGAGCACACCTGGGGCACACCTGGCACCTCAGGTACCTGGGGCACCCTGGCACACCCTGGCACACACTAGGGTATCTGGGGCATCTGGGGTACTTGGCACACCTGAGGGCACCTGGCACACCTGGCACACCTGGGGCACCTGGGGTATCTGGAGCCACACCTGGGGCATCTGGGACACATCTGGGTCACCTGGGGCACACCTGGCACACCTGGAGCACACCATAGGCACACCTGGAGCACTGCCGGTTGCCACTGCCACGCCCTCCCCACCCATCCCGCCCCTCCCCAATTGTAGTACCCCTCCCCCATCCCCCGGTGCCTCCCCCGCACCTGCCGTCCAGTGCCCCTCCCCATCCCCAGTTGCCCCTCCCCGCACCTGCCGCCCGCCCCTCCCGCACCTGCCGTCCCGGTCGCGCCGCCCGCCCCGGTGCCCCTCCCCGCACCTGCCGTCCGGTGCGCCGCCCGCCCCTCCCGCACCTGCCGTCCAGGTGCCCCCTCCCCGCACCTGCCGCCCGCCCCTCCCCGCACCTGCCGTCCCGGTGCGCCCCCGAGTGCCCTCCCCGCACCTGCCGTCCCGGTGCCCCTCCCGCACCTGCACGCCCCGCCCCTCCCCGCACCTGCCGTCCGGTGCCCCGGTGCCCCCTCCCCGCACCTGCCGTCCGGATGCGCCGCCCGCCCGTCCGTCACGGTCTTGGCGAAGATGCCAGGATTTCTCCAGCCCCATGTCCATTTGCGCCCATCCCGATGATGCTGATCCGAGCCCCTCGAGTCTGCAGGGACACGGCGGCGTCGAGCGGCGCCTCCGCGACCCGGCGGGGGCGGGCGGGCGGGGGGCTCGGGAGCAGCACCTACTCTCCAGCTCCACGGGAACAGCTCGAGCCGCTCCGCGGCTTCTCCAGCTCGTGCTCGGCCGAGGCCGCCATGGGATCCACGTCCTCGTTGCGGCGGTCGTAGTCCTCGTTGGAGTAAGTGCTGAACACCTGGGGGCGCGGGACCCCCGAGGGCAGGGGAGGGCACAGGGAGGGGAGGGCATGGAAAAAGGGAGGGATGGAGGATGGAAGGATGGAAGAATTCAAGGAAAAAATTTAGGAATTCAGGAATTCAGAAATGAATTCAGAAATGAATTCAGAAATGAATTCAGAAATTAATTCAGAAATTAATTCCGGAAGGAATTCAGGAACAAATTTAGAAATTCAGGAAGGGAGGAAGGGAGGAAGGAAGGAAGGAAGGAAGGAAGGAAGGAAGGAAGGAAGGAAGGAAGGAAAAGGAAGGAAGGAAGGAAGGAAGGAAGGAAGGAAGGAAGGAAGGAAGGAAGGAAGGAAGGAAGGAAGGAAGGAAGGAAGGAAGGAAGGAAGGAAGGAAGGAAGGAAGGAAGGAAGGAAGGAAGGAAGGAAGGAAGGAAGAGAGGAAGGAAGGAAGGAAGGAAAAGGAAGGAAAGGAAGAAGGAAGGAAGGGAGGAAGGAAGGAAGGAAGGAAGGAAGGAAGGAAGGAGGAAGGGAGGAAGGAAGGAAGGAAGAGAAAACATTCAGGAATTCAGGAAGGAATTCAGGAAAAAATTTAGGAATTCAGGAATTCAGAAATGAATTCAGGAAGGAATTCAGGAAGAAATTCAAGAAAAGAATTCAGGAAGGAATTCAGGAATTCAAGGAAGAAGAATTCAGGAAGGAATTCAGGAACAAATTCAGGAAGGAATTCAGGAACAAATTCAGGAATTCAGGGATTCAGGAATTCAGGAAGGAATTCAGGAAGGAATTTAGGAATTCAGGAACAAATTTAGGAATTCAGGAATTCAGGAAGGAATTCAGGAAGGAATTTAGGAATTCAGAAATGAATTCAGGAAGGAATTCAGGAACAAATTTAGGAATTCAGGAATTCAGGAATTCAGGAATTCAGAATTCAGGAATCCAGGAATTCAGGAATTCAGGACGTAGGAAAAATAAATAAATAAATAAATAAATAAATAAATAAATAAATAAATAAACAGATAAATAAATAAATAAATAAACAAACAAACAAATAAATAAATAAATAGAAACAGGAGGCGCCTCGAGCCCCGGAGCTACCCCGACCCCTCCTCGGGGCTGGCAGGTGTCCCGGGCGGGATTAGGGACAACAGGGATAAAGGGCACGGAGGGAATTAGGGCCGAGTCGGGGACAGAGCGGCGACACGCGGGGACCCGCCGAGGGCGGGGACACCTCAGAGTGCCGGGACCCCGCGGTGCCCCGCCTGTCCTGGCTCCTGGGGGTTTGGGGTCCGGGGAAGGGCTGGAATGTGCCCCAGGGCCAGGCTGGGTGGGGGTCCCCAGTGTCACCCCCGGGGTTTGGGGGCTCAGCTGAGAGGCTTGGGGATGAGCAGAGCACCCCAAAAACCCCAAACCCCAAAATCCCAAAACCCCCAAATCCATAAACCCAGCCCCAGCCAGAGGCACCCCAGTGCACAGTGGGTGGGGTCCCCAGTGTCACCCCGGTGGGTTTGGGGGCTCAGCTGAGAGGCTTGGGGATGAGCAGAGCACCCCAAAAACCCCAAAACCCCAAAATCCCAAAACCCCAAAATCCCAAAACCCATTCACAGCCAGGGCAGCTCCCCCAGGGCCAGGGGTCCCCAGTGTCACCCCCCGGTGGGTTTGGGGGCTCAGCATCACCCAGGTGACCCCTGAATGTGCAAGAGACTTTGGGATGAGCAGAGCACCCCAAAACCCCAAAAACCCCAAAATCCCCAAACCCACCCACAGCAGGGCAGCTCCCCAGGGCCAGGCTGGGTGGGGCCCCAGTGTCACCCCGGGGTTTGGGGGCTCAGCATCACCCAGGTGACCCCTGGATGTGCACCCTACCCTCAGCTGAGAGGCTTTGGGATGAGCAGAGCACCCCAAAACTCCCAAAATCCCAAAACCCCAAAATCCCAAAAACCCCAAAATCCCAAAAGCCACCCCAGCCAGGGCAGCTCCCCAGGGCTGGGCTGGGTGGGGGTCCCAATATCCCCCGTGGGTTTGGGGGCTCAGCATCACCCAGGTGACCCCTGAATGTGCAAGAGACTTTGGGATGAGCAGAGCACCACAAAAACCCCAAAACCCCCAAATCCCCAACCCAGCCCCAGCCAGGGCACCCCAGGCACAGTGGGTGGGGGTCCCCAGTGTCCCCCGTCCCCCGCCCCAGGGCCGCCCCGCCCTGGCTCGGAGCCGCAATCGAGGCCGGGCCCAGGAATAGCGCGGCACGAGGCGAGCTGGCGCCGCGGAGGACACCCAAAATAGCGGCTACGGCCCGGGACCCCCCAATCCCGGGGTCCGCGCTGCGACCTCCGGCACGCGCTGTGGCGCTTCCTCCTGCCCTCCCCTTCCTCCTCCTTCCTCCTCTTCTTCCTCCTCCCCTTCCTCTTCTTCTTCCCTTCCTCCCCTTCCTCCCCTTCCTCCACTTCCTCTTCCTCCTCTTCTTCCTCCCCTCCCCTCCTCCTCCTCTTCCTCCTCTTCTTCCTCTTCCTCCCTTTTTCTTCTTCCCCCTTCCTCCCCTCCTGCCCTTCCTCTTCCTCTTCCTCCCCTTCCTCTTCTTCCTCCTCTACTTCCTCTTCCTCACTTCCCCTCCCCTCCTCTTCCTCCTCCTCCTCTTGCTCCCTTCCTCTTCTTCTTCCTCTTCCTCTTCTTCCCCTTCTTCCCTCCTGCTCTTCCTCTTCCTCCCTTCCTCTCCTCCTCATCTTCCTCTTCTTCCACTTCCTCCTCTTCCTTCCCTCTTCCTCTTCCTCCCTTCCTCTTCTTCCTCCTCTTCCTTTTCATCCCCTTCCTCCCCTCCTCCTCCTCTTCCTCCTCCCCTCCTCCTCTTCTTCCTCCTCCTCCTCTTCTTCCTCCTCCTCCTCCCCTCTTCCTCCTCCCTTCCCAAAACCCTCCTGGCACCGCTTTGGGCACACCGGGGCACATCCCCCTCCCCCACCTTGTCCCTTGTCTCCAGAGACCCCCGGGCTGGGAGGAGCCGGGCGGGCCCCGCCCCACCGAGTCCCAGGGCTGCTTCGGGCACCTGTCTCTGTCACACCGGTCCCAGTGTCCCCATCTCACTGGTCCCAGTGTCACCTGTCCCCTCATACTGGTCCCAGTGTCCCTGTCACACCGGTCCCAGTGTCCCCATCTCACTGGTCCCAGTATCACCTGTCCCTGTCACACCGGTCCCAGTGTCACCTGTCCCCATCTCACTGGTCCCAGTGCCACCTGTCCCCTGTCACACCGGTCCCAGTGTCACCTGTCCCTGTCACATGGGTCCCAGTGTCACCTGTCCCCTCATACTGGTCCCAGTGCCACCTGTCCCCGTCACTGGCCCTGCCCAAGGTCCAGGCACGGCGCTTCATTCAGCAGCTCATCCAGCCCGGCCAGGGCCTGCTCCCTCGCACAGGGACAGGGACAGGACAGGGATGGGGACAGGGACAGGGATGGGGACAGGGACAGGGACAGGACAGGGACAGGGACAGGAGGGCAGGATGGGGATGGGGACAGTACAGGGATGGGGACAGGACAGGGACAGGGACAGGACAGGGATGAGGATGGGGACAGGGACAGGGACAGGGACAGGACAGGACAGGGACAGGGATGGGGACAGGGATGAGGACAGGGACAGGGACAGGGACAGGGATGGGGACAGGGATGGGATGGACAGGGACAGGGACAGGGACAGGACAGGGACAGGGACAGGGACAGGGACAGGGACAGGGACAGGGACAGGGACAGGGATGGGGACAGGGACAGTACAGGGATGGGGACAGGACAGGGACAGGGACAGGACAGGGATGAGGATGGGGACAGGGACAGGGACAGGGACAGGGACAGGGACAGGGACAGGGACAGGGATGGGGACAGGGACAGGGATGGGGACAGGGACAGGACAGGGACAGGGACAGGACAGGGATGGGGACAGGACAGGGACAGGGACAGGGATGGGGATGGGGACAGGGACAGGGACAGGGACAGGGATGGGGATGGGGACAGGGACAGGGACAGGGATGGGGACAGGGACAGGGACAGGCCCTCAGTCCTCTTTCTGTTCCTGATAAAGATTTTGTGGGGGTCACACACCCCAGTCTGGGCTGCCCATCACCCTGGGCTCCCCTGACCCTGGTACCCTCACCTGGGCTCCCCTGACCCTGGTACCCTCACCTGGGGTACTCCTGACCCTGGTACCCTCACCTGGGGTACCCTGACCCTGGTACCCCTCACCTGGGCTCCCTGACCCTGGTACCCCTCACCTGAGGTACCCTGACCCTGGTACCCTCACCTGGGCTACCCCTGACCCTGGTACTCCTCACCTGGGAGTACTCCTGACCCTGGTACCCCTCACCTGGGGTACTCCTGACCCTGGTACCCTCACCTGAGGTACCCCTGACCCTGGTACCCCTCACCTAGGTACCCCTGACCCTGGTACCCCTCACCTGGGCTCCACCTGACCCTGGTACCCCTCACCTGGAGTACTCTGACCCTGGTACCCCTCACCTGGGCTCCCTGACCCTGGTACCCTCACCTCGGGTACCCCTGACCCTGGTACCCCTCACCTGGGCTCCCCCTGTCCCTGGTACCCCTCACCTGGGATCCACCTGACCCTGGTACCCCTCACCTGGGGTACTCCTGACCCTGGCACCCCTCACCTGGGCTCCCTGACCCTGGTACCCCTCACCTGGGGTACTCTGACCCTGGCACCCTCACCTGGGCTCCCTGACCCTGGATACCCTCACCTGGGCTCCCTCTGACCCTGGTACTCCTCACCTGGGCTCCCCTGACCCTGGTACCCCTCACCTGGGGTACTCCTGACCCTGGTAGCCCCTCACCTGGGCTCCTCCTGTCCCTGGTACCCTCACCTGGGGTCCCCTGACCCTGGTACCCCTCACCTGGGCTCCCCTGACCCTGGTACCCTCACCTGGGGTCCCCCTGACCCTGGTACCCCTCACCTGGGCTCCCCTGACCCTGGTACTCTCACCTGGGGTACTCCTGACCTGGTACCCCTCACCTGGGGTACCCTGACCTGGTACCCTCACCTGGGCTCCTCCTGTCCCTGGTACCCCTCACCTGGGCTCCCCCTGACCCCTGGTACCCTCACCTGGGGTACCCCTGACCCTGGTACCCTCACCTGGGATCCACCTGACCCTGGTACCCCTCACCTGGGGTACCCCTGACCCTGGTACCCTCACCTGGGGTACCCTGACACTGGCACCCCTCACCTGGGCTCCTCCTGACCCTGGTACCTCACCTGGGCTCCCCTGACCCTGGTACCCCTCACCTGGGGTCCCCTGACCCTGGTACCCCTCACCTGGCTCCCTGACCCTGGTACTCCTCACCTGGGCTCCCCTGACCCTGGTACCCTCACCTGGGGTACCCCTGACCCTGGCACCCTCACCTGGGTACCTCTGACCCTGGTACCCCTCACCTGGGGTACCCCTGACCCTGGTACCCCTCACCTGGGTACTCCTGACCCTGGTACCCCTCACCTGGGGTACCCCTGACCCTGGCACTCCTCACCTGGGGTACCTCTGACCCTGGTACTCCTCACCTGGGCTCCCCTGACCCTGGCACCCCTCACCTGGGGTACCCCTGACCCTGGTACCCCTCACCTGGGCTCCCCTGTCCCTGGTACCCCTCACCTGGGGTATTCCTGGACCCTGGTACTCCCTCACCTGGGCTCCCCTGACCCTGGCACCCCTCACCTGGGGTACTCCTGACCCTGGCACCCCTCACCTGAGGTACCCTGACCCTGGCACCCCTCACCTGGGGTACCCCTGACCCTGGCACCCCTCACCTGGGCTCCCCTGACCCTGGTACCCCTCACCTGGGCTCCCTGACCCTGGTACCCTCACCTGGGTACCTGACCCTGTACCCTCACCTGAGGTACCCCTGACCCTGGTACCCCTCACCTGGGATCCACCTGACCCTGGTACCCCTCACC
>JAKWBO010001591.1:0-12144 GCA_034336685.1 Luscinia luscinia
GTCGGCCCACCGTGGGTGTGCAGAACTGTTTGGTTGCCACTGGGTGTGCCGCCACGGCCGGCCCACCCGTGGGTGGGCGTGCAGAGGAGTTTGCGTGTTGCCTCTGGGTGTGCCGCCACGGCCGGCCCACCCGTGGGCTGGGCGTGCAGAAGTGCTCTGCGTGTGCCTCTGGGTGTGCCGCCACGGCCGGCCCACCCGTGGGTGGGCGTGCAGAACTGTTTGCGTGTGCCTACTGGGTGTGCCGCCACGGCCGGCCCACCCGTGGGTGAGCGTGCAGAACTCGTTTGCGTGTTGCCACTGGGTGTGCCGCCACGGCCGGCCACCCGTGGTGTAGCGTGCAGAACTGTTTGCGTGTTGCCTCTGGGTGTGCACGCCACGGCCGGCCCACCCGTGGGTGGGCGTGCAGAAGCGGTTTGCGTGTGCCACTGGGTGTGCCGCCACGGCCGGCCCACCCCGTGGAGTGAGGCGTGCAGAACTGTTTGCGTGTGCCACTGGGTGTGCCGCCACGGCCGGCCCACCCGTGGAGTGGGCGTGCAGAACGTGCCTGGGTTTGCCTCTGGGTGTGCCGCCACGGCCGGCCCCACCCGTGGGTGGGCGTGCAGAACTGTTTGCGTGTGCCACTGGGTGTGCCGCCACGGCCCGGCCCACCCGTGGGTGGGCGTGCAGAACTACTTGCGTGTGCCTCTGGGTGTGCCGCCACGGCCGGCCCACCCGTGGGTGGGCGTGCAGAACTGTTTGCTGTGTTGCCGCTGGAGTGTGCCGCCCGCGGCCGGCCCACCCGTGGGTGGGCGTGCAGAACTGTTTGCGTGTGCCACTGGGTGTGCCGCCACGGCCGGCCCACCCGTGGGTGGGCGTGCAGAGCTGTTTGCGTGCGCCACTGGGTGTGCCGCCACGGCCGGCCCACCCGTGGGTGGGCGTGCAGAACTGTTTGCGTGTGCCTCTGGGTGTGCCGCCACGGCCGGCCCACCCGTGGGTGAGGCGTGCAGAAGGGCCTGCAGTTGCCCCTGGGTGTGCCGCTCCGGCCGGCCCACCCGTGGGTGGCCGTGCAGAAGGGCCTGCGTTTGCCTCTGGGTGTGCCGCCACGGCCGGCCCACCCGTGGAGTGGGCGTGCAGAACTGTTTGCATGTGCCACTGGGTGTGCCGCCACGGCCGGCCCACCCGTGGGTGGGCGTACAGAAGTGTATGCGTGTGCCACTGGGTGTGCCGCCACGGCCGGCCCACCCGTGGGTGGGCGTTCAGAACTGTATGCGTGATCCACTGGGTGTGCCGCCACAGCCGGCTCACCCGTGGCTGGCGTGCAGAACTCTTTGCGTGTGCCACTGCGTGTGCCGCCACGGCCGGCCCACCCGTGGGTGGGCGTGCAGAACTGTTGCGGTTGCCTCTGGGTGTGCCGCCACGGCCGGCCCACCCGTGGGTGAGCGTGCAGAGCTGTTTGCGTGTGCCACTGGGTGTGCCGCCACGGCCGGCCCACCCGTGGGTGGGCGTGCAGAACTGTTTGCGTGTGCCACTGGGTGTGCCGCCACGGCCGGCCCATTCGTGGAGTGGGCGTGCAGAAAGGCCTGGGGTTGCCTCTGGGTGTGCTGCCACGGCCGGCCCACCCGTGGGTGGGCGTGCAGAACTGTTTGCGTGTGCCAATGGGTGTGCCGCCACGGCCGGCCCACCCGTGGGTGGGCGTGCAGAACTGTTTGCGTGTGCCACTGGGTGTGCCGCCACGGCCGGCCCACCCGTGGGTGAGCGTGCAGAAGGGTTTGCGGTGTGCCTCTGGGTGTGCCGCCACGGCCGGCCCACCCGTGGAGTGGGCGTGCAGAAGGGCCTGCGTTTGCCTCTGGGTGTGCCGCCACGGCCGGCCTACCCGTGGAGTGGGCGTGCAGAACTGTTTGCGTGTGCCTCTGGGTGTGCCGCCACGGCCGGCCCACCCGTGGGTGGGCGTGCAGAAGCCGTGTGGTTGCCTCTGGGTGTGCCGCCACGGCCGGCCCACCCGTGGAGTGGGCGTGCAGAAACTGTTTGCGTGTGCCACTGGGTGTGCCGCCACGGCCGGCCCACCCGTGGGTGGGCGTGCAGAACTGTTTGCGTGTGCCACTGGGTGTGCCGCCACGGCCGGCCCACCCGTGGGTGGGCGTGCAGAACTGTTTGCGTGTGCCTCTGGGTGTGCCGCCACGGCCGGCCCACCCGTGGGTGGGCGTGCAGAACTGTCTGCGTGTGCCACTGGGTGTGCCGCCACGGCCGGCCCACCCGTGGGTGGGCGTGCAGAACTGTTTGCGTGTGCCACTGGGTGTGCCGCCACGGCCGGCCCACCCGTGGGTGGGCGTGCAGAACTGTTTGCGTGATGCCACTGGGTGTGCCGCCACGGCCGGCCCACCCGTGGGTGGGCGTGCAGAAGTGTTTGCGTGTGCCTCTGGGTGTGCCGCCACGGCCGGCCCACCCGTGGGTGGGCGTGCAGAACTGTTTGCGTGTGCCTCTGGGTGTGCCGCCACGGCCGGCCCACCCGTGGGTGGGCGTGCAGAAGTGCCTGCGTGTTGCCTCTGGGTGTGCCGCCACGGCCGGCCCACCCGTGGGTGGGCGTGCAGAACTGTTTGCGTGTGCCACTGGGTGTGCAGCCACGGCCGGCCCACCCGTGGGTGGGCGTGCAGAACTGTTCTGCGTGTTGCCACTGGGTGTGCCGCCACGGCCGGCCCACCCGTGGGTGGGCGTGCAGAAGGTGCCTGCGTTTGCCTCTGGGTGTGCCGCCACGGCCGGCCCACCCGTGGGTGGGCGTGCAGAACTGTTTGCGTGTGCCACTGGGTGTGCCGCCACGGCCGGCCCACCCGTGGGTGGGCGTGCAGAACTGTTTGCGTGTGCCACTGGGTGTGCCGCCACGGCCGGCCCACCCGTGGGTGGGCGTGCAGAAGTGTTTGCGGTTGCCTCTGGGTGTGCCGCCACGGCCGGCCCACCCGTGGGTGGGCGTGCAGAAGTGCCTGCGTGTTGCCTCTGGGTGTGCCGCCACGGCCGGCCCACCCGTGGGTGGGCGTGCAGAACTGTTTGCGTGTGCCACTGGGTGTGCCGCCACGGCCGGCCCACCCGTGGAGTGGGCGTGCAGAAGGGCTTGCGGTTGCCTCTGGGTGTGCCGCCACGGCCGGCCCACCCGTGGGTGGGCGTGCAGAAGCTGCCTGCGTGTGCCTCTGGGTGTGCCGCCACGGCCGGCCCACCCGTGGGTGGGCGTGCAGAACTGTTTGCGTGTGCCACTGGGTGTGCCGCCACGGCCGGCCCACCCGTGGGTGGGCGTGCAGAACTGTTTGCGTGTTGCCACTGGGTGTGCCGCCACGGCCGGCCCACCCGTGGAGTGGGCGTGCAGAAGAGGCTTGCGGTGTGCCTCTGGGTGTGCCGCCACGGCCGGCCCACCCGTGGGTGGGCGTGCAGAACTGTTTGCGTGTGCCACTGGGTGTGCCGCCACGGCCGGCCCACCCGTGGGTGGGCGTGCAGAACTGTTTGCGTGTGCCACTGGGTGTGCCGCCACGGCCGGCCCACCCGTGGGTGGGCGTGCAGAACTGTTTGCGTGTGCCACTGGGTGTGCACGCCACGGCCGGCCCACCCGTGGGTGGGGCGTGCAGAGAAGGGTTTGCGGTGTGCCTCTGGGTGTGCCGCCACGGCCCGGCCCACCCGTGGGTGGGCGTGCAGAAGGGCCTGCGGTTGCCTCTGGGTGTGCCGCCACGGCCGGCCCACCCGTGGGTGGGCGTGCAGAACTGTTTGCGTGTGCCTCTGGGTGTGCCGCCACGGCCGGCCCACCCGTGGAGTGGGCGTGCAGAAGTGTTTGCGTGTTGCCTCTGGGTGTGCCGCCACGGCCGGCCCACCCGTGGGTGGGCGTGCAGAAGGGCCTGCGTGTTGCCTCTGGGTGTGCCGCCACGGCCGGCCCACCCGTGGAGTGGGCGTGCAGAAGGGCCTGCGTGTTGCCTCTGGGTGTGCCGCCACGGCCGGCCCACCCGTGGAGTGGGCGTGCAGAACTGTTTGCGTGTGCCACTGGGTGTGCCGCCACGGCCGGCCCACCCGTGGGTGGGCGTGCAGAAGGGTTCGCGGTTGCCTCTGGGTGTGCCGCCACGGCCGGCCCACCCGTGGGTGGGCGTGCAGAAGGGCCTGCGTGTTGCCTCTGGGTGTGCCGCCACGGCCGGCCCACCCGTGGGTGGGCGTGCAGAACTGTTTGCGTGTGCCTCTGGGTGTGCCGCCACGGCCGGCCCACCCGTGGGTGGGCGTGCAGAAGCTGTTTGCGTGTGCCACTGGGTGTGCCGCCACGGCCGGCCCACCCGTGGAGTGGGCGTGCAGAAGGGTTTGCGGTTGCCTCTGGGTGTGCCGCCACGGCCGGCCCACCCGTGGGTGGGCGTGCAGAAGATGTTTGCGTGTGCCACTGGGTGTGCCGCCACGGCCGGCCTACCCGTGGGTAGGCGTGCAGAAGGGTCCTGCGTGTGCCTCTGGGTGTGCCGCCACGGCCGGCCCACCCGTGGGTGGGCGTGCAGAAGTGCCTGCGTGTTGCCTCTGGGTGTGCCGCCACGGCCGGCCCACCCGTGGGTGGGCGTGCAGAACTGTTTGCGTGTGCCTCTGGGTGTGCCGCCACGGCCGGCCCACCCGTGGGTGGGCGTGCAGAAGGGCCTGCGGTTGCCTCTGGAGTGTGCCGCCACGGCCGGCCCACCCGTGGGTGGGCGTGCAGAACTGTTTGCGTGTGCCTCTGGGTGTGCCGCCACGGCCGGCCCACCCGTGGAGTGGGCGTGCAGAACTGTCTGCGGTGTGCCTCTGGGTGTGCCGCCACGGCCGGCCCACCCGTGGGTGGGCGTGCAGAAGTGTCTGCGTTTGCCTCTGGGTGTGCCGCCACGGCCGGCCCACCCGTGGGTGGGCGTGCAGAAGCTGTTTGCGTGTGCCACTGGGTGTGCCGCCACGGCCGGCGCACCCGTGGGTGGGCGTGCAGAACGGTTTGCGTGTTGCCTCTGGGTGTGCCGCCACGGCCGGCCCACCCGTGGGTGGGCGTGCAGAAGGGCCTGCGTGTGCCTCTGGGTGTGCCGCCACGGCCGGCCCACCCGTGGGTAGGCGTGCAGAACTGTTTGCGTGTGCCACTGGGTGTGCCGCCACGGCCGGCCCACCCGTGGGTGGGCGTGCAGAAGTGTTTGCGTGTTGCCTCTGGGTGTGCCGCCACGGCCGGCCCACCCGTGGGTGGGCGTGCAGAACTGTTTGCGTGTTGCCACTGGGTGTGCCGCCACGGCCGGCCCACCCGTGGGTGGGCGTGCAGAACTGTTTGCGTGTGCCACTGGGTGTGCCGCCACGGCCGGCCCACCCGTGGGTGGGCGTGCAGAAGTGCCTGCGTGTGCCTCTGGGTGTGCCGCCACGGCCGGCCCACCCGTGGGTGGGCGTGCAGAACGTGCTTGCGTGTGCCTCTGGGTGTGCCGCCACGGCCGGCCCACCCGTGGAGTGGGCGTGCAGAACTGTTTGCGGTGTGCCACTGGGTGTGCCGCCACGGCCGGCCCACCCGTGGGTGGGCGTGCAGAACTGTTTGCGTGTTGCCTCTGGGTGTGCCGCCACGGCCGGCCCACCCGTGGGTGGGCGTGCAGAAGGGCCTGCGTGTGCCTCTGGGTGTGCACGCCACGGCCGGCCCACCCGTGGAGTGGGCGTGCAGAACTGTTTGCGTGTGCCACTGGATGTGCCGCCCCGGCCGGCCCACCCGTGGGTGGGCGTGCAGAACGGTTTGCGGTGTGCCATCTGGGTGTGCCGCCACGGCCGGCCCACCCGTGGGTGGGCGTGCAGAACTGTTTGCGTGTGCCACTGGGTGTGCCGCCACGGCCGGCCCACCCGTGGAGTGGGCGTGCAGAAGTGTTTGCGGTTGCCTCTGGGTGTGCCGCCACGGCCGGCCCACCCGTGGGTGGGCGTGCAGAAGGGTCTGCAGTTTGCCTCTGGGTGTGCCGCCACGGCCGGCCCACCCGTGGGTGGGCGTGCAGAACTGTTTGCGTGTTGCCTCTGGGTGTGCCGCCACGGCCGGCCCACCCGTGGGTGGCGTGCAGAAGTGTCCTGCGTGTGCCTCTGGGTGTGCCGCCACGGCCGGCCCACCCGTGGGTGGGCGTGCAGAAGGGCTTTGCGTGTGCCTCTGGGTGTGCCGCCACGGCCCGGCCCACCCGTGGGTGGTCGTGCAGAAGGGCCTGCGGGTTGCCTCTGGGTGTGCCGCCACGGCCGGCCCACCCGTGGGTGGGCGTGCAGAAGGTGCCTGCGTGTGCCTCTGGGTGTGCCGCCACGGCCGGCCCACCCGTGGAGTGGGCGTGCAGAACTGTTTGCGTGTGCCACTGGGTGTGCCGCCACGGCCGGCCCACCCGTGGGTGGGCGTGCAGAAGGGTTTGCGTGTTGCCTCTGGGTGTGCCGCCACGGCCGGCCCACCCGTGGGTGGGCGTGCAGAAGTGCCTGCGTGTGCCTCTGGGTGTGCCGCCACGGCCGGCCCACCCGTGGAGTGGGCGTGCAGAACTGTTTGCGTGTGCCTCTGGGTGTGCCGCCACGGCCGGCCCACCCGTGGAGTGGGCGTGCAGAACTGTTTGCGTGTGCCACTGGGTGTGCCGCCACGGCCGGCCCACCCGTGGGTGGGCGTGCAGAACGGCCTGCGTGTTGCCTCTGGGTGTGCCGCCACGGCCGGCCCACCCGTGGGTGGCGTGCAGAACTGTTTGCGTGTGCCACTGGGTGTGCCGCCACGGCCGGCCCACCCGTGGGTGGGCGTGCAGAAGTGTTTGCGTGTGCCACTGGGTGTGCCGCCACGGCCGGCCCACCCGTGGGTGGGCGTGCAGAAGTGTTTGCGTGTGCCTCTGGGTGTGCCGCCACGGCCGGCCCACCCGTGGGTGGGCGTGCAGAAGGGTTTGCGGTTGCCTCTGGGTGTGCCGCCACGGCCGGCCCACCCGTGGGTGGGCGTGCAGAACTGTTTGCGTGTGCCACTGGGTGTGCCGCCACGGCCGGCCCACCCGTGGGTGGGCGTGCAGAACTGTTTGCGTGTGCCACTGGGTGTGCCGCCACGGCCGGCCCACCCGTGGAGTGGGCGTGCAGAACTGTTTGCGGTGTGCCTCTGGGTGTGCCGCCACGGCCGGCCCACCCGTGGGTGGCGTGCAGAACTGATCTGCGTGTGCCTCTGGGTGTGCCGCCACGGCCGGCCCACCCGTGGGTGGGCGTGCAGAAGATGCCTGCAGTATGCCTCTGGGTGTGCCGCCACGGCCGGCCCACCCGTGGGTGGGCGTGCAGAAGGGCCTGCGGTTTGCCTCTGGGTGTGCCGCCACGGCCGGCCCACCCGTGGAGTGGGCGTGCAGAACTGCCTGCGTTTGCCTCTGGGTGTGCCGCCACGGCCGGCCCACCGTGGAGTGGGCGTGCAGAAGGGTTTGCGGTTGCCTCTGGGTGTGCCGCCACGGCCGGCCCACCCGTGGGTGGGCGTGCAGAAGGGCCTGCGTGTGCCTCTGGGTGTGCCGCCGCGGCCGGCCCACCCGTGGGTGGGCGTGCAGAACTGTTTGCGTGTGCCTCTGGGTGTGCCGCCCACGGCCCGGCCCACCCGTGGAGTGGGCGTGCAGAACTGTTTGCGTGTGCCACTGGGTGTGCCGCCACGGCCGGCCCATGCGTGGAGTGGGCGTGCAGAAAGGCCTGGGGTTGCCTCTGGGTGTGCTGCCACGGCCGGCCCACCCGTGGAGTGGGCGTGCAGAACTGTTTGCGTGTGCCACTGGATGTGCCGCCACGGCCGGCCTACCGTGGGTGGTGCGTGCAGAACTCTTTGCGGTTGCCTCTGGGTGTGCTGCCACGGCCGGCCCACCCGTGGGTGGGCGTGCAGAAGTGTCTGCGTGTGCCTCTGGGTGTGCCGCCACGGCCGGCCCACCCGTGGGTGGGCGTGCAGAACTGTTTGCGTGTGCCACTGGATGTGCCGCCACGGCCGGCCCACCCGTGGGTGGGCGTGCAGAACTGTTTGCGTGTGCCACTGGGTGAGCCGCCACAACCGGGCCACCCGTGGGTGGGCGTGCAGAACTGTTTGCGTGTGCCACTGGGTGTGCAGCCACAGCCGGCCCACCCGTGGGTGGGCGTGCAGAACTGTTTGCGGTTGCCTCTGGGTGTGCCGCCACGGCCGGCCCACCCGTGGGTGGGCGTGGAGAACTTTTTGCGTGTGCCTCTGGGTGTGCCGCTACGGCCGGCCCACCCGTGGGTGGGCGTGCAGAAGGGCCTGGGGTTGCCTCTCAGTGTGCCGCCACGGCCGGCCCACCCGTGGGTGGGCGTGCAGAACGGGTTTGCGGTTGCCTCTGGGTGTGCCGCCACGGCCGGCCCACCCGTGGGTGGGCGTGCAGAACTGGCCTGCGTGTGCCTCTGGGTGTGCCGCCACGGCCGGCGCACCCGTGGGTGGGCGTGCAGAAGGGTTTGCGTGTTGCCTCTGGGTGTGCCGCCACGGCCGGCCCACCCGTGGGTGGGCGTGCAGAACTGTTTGCGTGTGCCACTGGGTGTGCCGCCACGGCCGGCCCATTCGTGGGTGGGCGTGCAGAAAGGCCTGGAGTTTCCTCTGGGTGTGCTGCCACGGCCGGCCCACCCGTGGGTGGGCGTGCAGAACTGTTTGCGTGTGCCAATGGGTGTGCCGCCACGGCCGGCCCACCCGTTGGTGGGCGTGCAGAACTGTTTGCGTGTGCCACTGGGTGTGCCGCCACGGCCGGCGCACCCGTGGGTGGGCGTGCAGAAGGGTTTGCGGTTGCCTCTGGGTGTGCCGCCACGGCCGGCCCACCCGTGGGTGGGCGTGCAGAAGGGCCTGCGTGTGCCTCTGGGTGTGCCGCCACGGCCGGCCTACCCGTGGGTGGGCGTGCAGAACTGTTTGCGTGTGCCTCTGGGTGTGCCGCCACGGCCGGCCCACCCGTGGGTGGGCGTGCAGAACTGTTTGCGTGTGCCACTGGGTGTGCCGCCACGGCCGGCCCATTCGTGGGTGGGCGTGCAGAAAGGCCTGGGTTTGCCTCTGGGTGTGCTGCCACGGCCGGCCCACCCGTGGGTGGGCGTGCAGAACTGTTTGCGTGTGCCAATGGGTGTGCCGCCACGGCCGGCCCACCCGTGGGTGGGCGTGCAGAACTGTTTGCGTGTGCCACTGGATGTGCCGCCACGGCCGGCCCACCCGTGGGTGGGCGTGCAGAACTGTTTGCGTGTGCCTCTGGGTGTGCCGCCACGGCCGGCTCATTCGTGGGTGGGCGTGCAGAAAGGCCTGGGGTTGCCTCTGGGTGTGCTGCCACGGCCGGCCCACCCGTGGGTGGGCGTGCAGAACTGTATGCGTGTGCCTCTGGGTGTGCCGCCACGGCCGGCCCACCCGTGGGTGGGCGTGCAGAAGGGCCTGCGTGTGCCTCTGGGTGTGCCGCCACGGCCGGCCTACCCGTGGGTGGGCGTGCAGAACTGTATGCGTGATCCACTGGGTGTGCCGCCACAGCCGGCCCACCTGTGGGTGGGCGTGCAGAAGTGTTTGCGTGTGCCACTAGGTGTGCCGCCACGGCCGGCCCACCCGTGGGTGGACGTGCAGAACTGTTTGCGTGTGCCACTGGATGTGCCGCCACGGGCGGCCCACCCGTGGGTGGGCGTGCAGAACTGTATGCGAGATCCACTGGGTGTGCCGCCACGGCCGGCCCACCCGTGGGTGGGCGTGCAGAAGGGACTGCGTGTGCCCTTAGGTGTGCCGCCACAGCCGGCCCACCCGTGGGTGGGCGTGCAGAAGAGCTTGCGTGTGCCACTGGGTGTGCCGCCACGGCCGGCCCACCCGTGAGTGGACGTGCAGAAGGGCCTGCGGTTGCCTCTGGGTGTGCCGCCACGGCCTGCCCACCCGTGGGTGGGCGTGCAGAACTGTTTGCGTGTGCCTCTGGGTGTGCCGCTACGGCCGGCCCACCCGTGGCTGGGCGTGCAGAAGGGCCTTGGTTTGCCTCTGGGTGTGCCGCCACGGCCGGCCCACCCGTGGGTGGGCGTGCAGAAGGGTTTGCGTTTGCCTCTGGGTGTGCCGCCACGGACGGCCCACACGTGGGTGGGCGTGCAGAACTGTTTGCGTGTGCCACTGGGTGTGCCGCCACGGCCGGCCCAGGCCGTGGGTGGGCGTGCAGAACTGTTTGCGTGTGCCACTGGGTGTGCTGCCACGGCCGGCCCACCCGTGGGTGGGCGTGCAGAACTGTTTGCGTGTGCCACTGGATGTGCCGCCACGGCCGGCGCACCCGTGGGTGGGCGTGCAGAACTGTTTGCGTGTGCCACTGGGTGTGCCGCCACGGCCGGCCCACCCGTGGGTGGGCGTGCAGAAGAGCCTGCGTTTGCCTCTGGGTGTGCCGCCACGGCCGGCCCACCCGTGGAGTGGGCGTGCAGAACTGTTTGCGTGTGCCACTGGGTGTGCCGCCACGGCCGGCCCACCCGTGGGTGGGCGTGCAGAACTGTTTGCGTGTGCCACTGGGTGTGCCGCCACGGCCGGCCCACCCGTGGGTGGGCGTGCAGAACTGTTTGCGTGTGCCTCTGGGTGTGCCGCCACGGCCGGCCCACCCGTGGAGTGGGCGTGCAGAAAGGCCTGGCGTGTGCCTCTGGGTGTGCTGCCACGGCCGGCCCACCCGTGGGTGGGCGTGCAGAACTGCTATGCGTGTGCCTCTGGGTGTGCCGCCACGGCCGGCCCACCCGTGGGTGGGCGTGCAGAAGGGCCTGCGTGTGCCTCTGGGTGTGCCGCCACGGCCGGCCCACCCGTGGGTGGGCGTGCAGAAGGCTTGCGTGTTCCACTGGGTGTGCCGCACAGCCGGCCCACCTGTGGGTGGGCGTGCAGAAGTGTTTGCGTGTGCCACTGGGTGTGCCGCCACGGCCGGCCCACCCGTGGGTGGGCGTGCAGAACTGTTTGCGTGTGCCACTGGATGTGCCGCCACGGCCGGCCCACCGTGGGTGGGCGTGCAGAACTGTTTGCGTGATGCCACTGGGTGTGCCGCCACGGCCGGCCCACCCGTGGGTGGGCGTGCAGAAGGGTCTGCGTGTGCCACTGGGTGTGCCGCCACGGCCGGCCCACCCGTGGGTGGGCGTGCAGAAGAGCTTGCGTGTGCCACTGGGTGTGCCGCCACGGCCGGCCCACCCGTGAGTGGGCGTGCAGAAGGGCTCTGCGGTTGCCTCTGGGTGTGCCGCCACGGCCGGCCCACCCGTGGGTGGGCGTGCAGAACTGTTTGCGTGTGCCTCTGGGTGTGCCGCTACGGCCGGCCCACCCGTGGGTGGGCGTGCAGAACGGCCTTGCGTGTGCCTCTGGGTGTGCCGCCACGGCCGGCCCACCCGTGGGTGGGCGTGCAGAACGGTTTGCGTTTGCCTCTGGGTGTGCCGCCACGGCCGGCCCACCGTGGGTGGGCGTGCAGAACTGTTCTGCGTGTGCCACTGGGTGTGCCGCCACGGCCGGCCCAGCCGTGGGTGGGCGTGCAGAACTGTTTGCGTGTTGCCACTGGGTGTGCTGCCACGGCCGGCCCACCCGTGGGTGGGCGTGCAGAACTGTTTGCGTGTGCCACTGGGTGTGCCGCCACGGCCGGCCGCACCCGTGGGTGGGCGTGCAGAACTGTTTGCGTGTGCCACTGGGTGTGCCGCCACGGCCGGCCCACCCGTGGGTGAGGCGTGCAGAACTGTTTGCGTGTGCCACTGGGTGTGCCGCCCACGGCCGGCCCACCCGTGGGTGGGCGTGCAGAACGGCCTGCGTGTTGCCTCTGGGTGTGCCGCCACGGCCGGCCCACCCGTGGGTGGGCGTGCAGAACTGTTTGCGTGTGCCTCTGGGTGTGCCGCTACGGCCGGCCCACCCGTGGGTGGGCGTGCAGAAGGGCCTGGGGTTGCCTCTCAGTGTGCCGCTACGGCCGGCCCACCCGTGGGTGGGCGTGCAGACGCAGTTCGCGGTTGCCTCTGGGTGTGCCGCCACGGCCGGCCCACCCGTGGAGTGGGCGTGCAGAAGAGCCTGCGTGTGCCTCTGGGTGTGCCGCCACGGCCGGCCCACCCGTGGGTGGGCGTGCAGAACTGTTTGCGTGTGCCACTGGGTGTGCCGCCACGGCCGGCCCACCCGTGGGTGGGCGTGCAGAACTGTTTGCGTGTGCCACTGGGTGTGCCGCCACGGCCGGCCCATTCGTGGGTGGGCGTGCAGAAAGGCCTGGAGTTTCCTCTGGGTGTGCTGCCACGGCCGGCCCACCC